>WSZQ02071688.1:6670-22385 GCA_019419845.2 Weissflogia rhopalogaster
TCAAAAAGTTTTACGCGCAAGTTGACTTTTATTAAAAACTTTAAAATTGCAGGCTACAGAATGCTCTTTGTTACCAAGTCGCATTTTGATGCTTTTTATACTTTCTAACGGATTACAAAGACAAAAGTCCGGGAAGACCAAGGTGAAGAAAGTCTGGTGTCTTAAGAATCTTTTAAATGTTGTCCTACGTGGCAAAATCTTGAAAATCATATGAAAAAGGTTACAACTTTATCCATCTCGCGTTGAGTTATTTCAGATAAAAAGGCCTGGAGCCCATAATAGGTGCTCAATTTGAAAAATTTAAAGGTCGTAAGTAAAACTTTTCTAGTTTCTCTTTCTTTTCATGTATCACGAATAATTCTATGTGTCATGTAATTTATACTACAAATGATTCAAACCGCGATATTCAATTAGAAATAACTCAACAACAAACAAAAATTGTCGAAAAAACACTGAAATTTCTAATAAATTAGACGTAAGTAAAGTTCAAACCGCTTAATTTATCGAAAATTTCAGTCACATTGTTATTATGTATTGAGTTTGTCATAAATGGTCAACGTTCAAATAAACTTTAAATATTTATTGAATTAATTAACCTCAAACTTAGAAATTCTATAAAATTTGAAAATTGCTAATGATTATAAATGAATATCGGCGTTTTAAGTCTTTATAATTTATAAACTATTGAACCTAGAATTATGATTCTTACATGAAATCAAAGAGAAGCTCAAACAGTTTTACATCCTATTTTACTTTCTTTCCTCTTTTGAAAATTGCAGGCTACAGAGCGTTTTTGTTCCCAAGTTGTAATTTGTTACTTTTGAAACTTTCAAACGCGTTTACAAGATTTTTAGCCAAGGGAAGAGTTCGGATCGACCAAGGTGAAGAAAGTCTAGTGTCTTAAGAATCATTTTAAGGTTGCGTGACAAAATTCGTTCGGAAAGCTCGCCTTTAATTCACTTTTCCGGTTGCAAAATCTTGAAAATCATGCAAAAACGCTTATAATTATTGTGTTTTTCGTCATCAGTTATTACGACAAAAAGGTTTGTAGCCCTTGAAACGTTCTCAATTTGAAAATGTTAAAGCTCTTACGTAAAACTGTTTGAGTTGCTCTTTCTTTTCATGTATCACTCATAATTCTATGTCAAATAACATAGAAACTTTAAAGCCTTAATACACCGATATTCATTTAGAAGCACGATCAACTTGTAAAAACTTGCAAAAAATGCCACCATTAAAATACCTAACATATGTCTAAAAATCAAAGACATTGAAAAATAAATAAAACAAACGTTGCAAATAAATAAAACTTATAATTTTTTATTTACAACAGTCTAGACGTTTTCTCTAAAGTTGGCCTTTTTATATTTACAACATCGACAGAAAATGTAAGTGGCGAAGGTTTCGCTCTCCGTCGGGCTAATCTCCTGTCAAATTGGATCGTCGCTCATCGCCTGCACCTGATTTTTAGTCAATTTTGGTATTTGATTGCAACTAACAACTACATTGTCGTCGTCACCTGTCTCCGCGTCATCATACTCGTCGCCGCTGTGCTCGCCGCCATCGCGCATCACCGCCGCCGTCGCAACTGGCGCCCCCTTGCCATGTTTGCGACCAGTGGCGCCACCTACAACAGCGCCACCATCCTCGCCTTCGCCCGCGGCCGTCGTTAAAAGATTACTCTGCGATTGCGACGTAGAGGGCACCACTGAATCAGCCGCCGCTGCCGCCGTCGTCTTATTCATATCCGCATCTGAACTCCACGCCTCGAGGCTGCTCGACGCCGCCTTCTCGCGGCCCATAATCAAAAACTTCCAACTCTTCTTCGACAAGCCCATCTTCTTCGCCTTGGGCAGCGTGCTCGCCTTGCGCACATCGTCGACAGACGCATCATTCGACATGCAACACGAGCTATTCTCCTCAGACTTTTTCTTAGAGGTGGCGCCACTCGCGCCTCCTGCACCACCACAGGTGGCGCTGTTATTGTTGCGAATCAAAAACAGCTTGGGGTTGCGTGGCTTTGTGTCGCGGTCTAGAGACATGCCAAGCTTGTCCGTAAACTGGCGAAAGCGTGTCATAATCGAGCGCTTCGAATCAGAGCCGACGCCGCCGCCTCCGCCGCCTCCAGAGGGGGACATACTGTGTTTTTCGCACGCATGCCGGCCAAAGCCGCGGAGGGTAAAACGCCGACCAGTATCGCACTTGCCATTGCCCTCATTCGTCATACCAGCCGCCGCCGCAACCGCCGCCCCCGAAGCGGTTAAACCAGCCGGTAGGGTAGTGGCGCAAAAGGTCGAACCTCCCTCAAACCGACAGTGCTCAGTGTGCTTGAGTATACTCTTCTTCTCTTCAGGCTGAAGTCGTGCGGCCAGGCCCGCCAAACTACCGCCCCCCATACTGCCGCCCCCACTGCCCACCTCAGAGTTGCGCTTGTTTAGACTCAACGTCTCGCTGGCCACTATGCAGTCAGAAGAATACATTTTGTTGCCGCCTCCACCGCCGCCGCTCCCGCAGTCATCGTCATTGTCTAGAGAGGGAGAACGTTGAAAGCGCTGCTTAAAACTAATACCGTACTCGTCGAGAAATTCGGGCGGATCAAACGAGAGCTTTTTGTGATTCGAGCTGAGCGGCGCATAGTTGTGATCAAAGCTGAGCGCAGCGCCAGACGCGCCCAGCCGCCCCCCGCGCTGCTGCTGCTGGTGAAACGCGCGCGCCAACTCAATGTGCTGACCCCGCTCCCGACTACCCTTGCGCGAGCCCGGATAGCTCTTGCGGCCACCGCCGCCACCGCCTCCGGCACCGCCCCCACCAGCTGCCGCGCTCAAATTACCTTCGGTCGATATCTTAAACTTGAGCGCCTTCTCCGACACCTCCACCTCATTAGCCGTCTCCGAGTCGCCGCTCTCCGGGTCCTCGGCAACGTCCGCGAGGCTCGTCTCCTCGTTACTCACCGCCGCCGCGCAGACACCGCCCAGGCTGGTGGCAACACCGCTAGCACAGCCGCCCACAGCGCCTACCTCCTCCATCTCCATGTCTTCGTCGGTCGAGCGCGACCTACAACATTTTCCAAACCACCCAAGCCTATACCATAAGCACTTCATCAGTAAAGAGGCTAAAAGGAGTTCCCCTAAAGGGGAAGTGGTCTAACATAGACTAGAATATTTCAACTGTTTCAATTCCCAAGGTTGGAAACAGACCCCTAGACTAACCTTCATGGTGTCAAGAGCATTGCATTTAATGGCTACCTTCCAAAGAGATCTCTGTTCAAATTCCCTTTGAAGTGGTTCAGGGATTGTCCAAGGAGGTTATAAATCTAGATCTGTTGAGGTTTCTTGAACTAGTACACAGGACCTAAACGGATTCAGAGGACTCTGGAGGACCTACAAAGGTACAAGGAACCCTGGGAGGCCTGCAGTGATCTATGGGACCCTGGAGGACCTGTAGTGTTCCAAAGGACCCTGAAAAACATGACCCTGTTCAGGGGACTCTGGGAAACTTGCAGAGATCTATGGGAGCCTGGAGGACCTGTAATAATCTAAGGGACCTTGGACGACTTGCCCTTGTTCAGGAGACTTTAGGGAACCTGCAGTGATCGAGGGAACCCTGAAGGACCTGCAGTGATCTAAGTGACCCTGAAGAACCTATAGTTATCCATGGGACCTTGGAGGACTTGCATTTGTTTGGTGGACTCTGGGAGACCTGCAGCGATCCAGAGGACTCTGGGAGAACACGCAGTTTCAGGAGACCCTAGGGAACCTGCACTGGTTCAGTTAACTTTAAGAGATCTACACTGTTTCAGGAGAAGCTGGGGGACATGCACTGGTTCAAGGAACCCTAGGAGACCTTCACAAGGATCCCTGAGAGATCTGCACGTGTTCAGGGGACCCTAGGAAACCCTCTAAATCTAAAGATCTAAAATATAATCTCCCAAAGTCACCTATGATAATACCCTTATTCAAACTTTCCTCCTTCAACCTTACTTGAAACCCCACAAATTCTCAAGTCCAAAGGGGTCTGTCCTTCCCATTTCAAAACCCTGACCTTCCCATCTTGGAACAGGAAAGCCCATAATCAGTATACCTCTCTCTTTCCACGTAATAAACTAGTCTCATTAAAAGATCACATTAAAGACATTATTTCCAATAAAGACTACCCTCACTCACCTTGAACGGTTCTGTTGGAAGCTAAGACTCTTACGCAGACGCACGTTTGACCCCGACGCAGACTTACTGAGACCCGCCGACGTGCCACTGTCAGCCGAGTTCTGCGAATTGGGCGAAGGCAGATCACTGGCGGCAAGCTCAGCGACGATGCTCTTCCGATGCAGGCGCTCCTCCTTGGTCGCCTCGTTCAGCCGCCGATAGTAGTCGAGAGCGTCGCGTACCGGCTGCACGATGAGATCCTGCAATAGGCAAAACAGACGCCACCAAGAGGCTCAGGTCAGCTGGCGGTGGCCCAACTCGGAACATAAACAGGAGCGATGATCTCGCGCGCGGTAAAGATTGTAAAACACGAAAAACGTCAAAAAAATTTCACTGCATTTGTTTGCCCCGGTCGGACACTGTCGGTAGACAGGGCAGGCCGGTTGCATTTGCACAGCCGACTTTGTCAAACGGCACCCACCTGTAGCTCCGTAAATAACTCGCCGAGAGCTTCGAAAAGTGGCAGAAGTACAAAGCCGATGAACGAACACTGCGACGAGGGTTTCGTGATCTTCTCTCGATCCATGAATGGAGTCACTGGCAATCCCTCCAATTTCTCCGCATCTGATTGTTTAAAGAACTCCTGGAGGAGCCGGTCCAACCATGGTTCGGCCACATCCATAGGTCTAGCCTCATTGGATATGTCTGAGACTTTTATTAATACCATACAGAGCTGTCAAAAGATGAAGAATCATTAAGTGTCTTCTCTTGGAACGAAAAAATCTTTGATGGAATGAAGGACTTGTCTCTTGAAATCAAAATCTACAGATCCCTAGGTTTCGTCGAAATCTTTGGACGAAACCTTGGGATCTTCAGAAGTGGGATTTCAAGAAAACAGTTCCGTCAGTTCCATTAAATAGTCCTAACCAGATTGACGTGTGTCTTGTTGGAATAGTCAAACTCGGGTGTGACTTCCTTGAACTGAGAGAGGATCTCATTGTGGCGTGCCATGTCCGTGGCGAGAATGCAGCGGATCATGCCCTCGCGAATCTGCTTAAACTGCTCCATTGAGAAGCCCTTGAAGATGTTGCAGTCGTCATTTTCGAGGATTCGGAATGCCACGCTACAGTGATGGTTCTCCAGGGGCGAGATGTCGTTGTAGCGTATCGCTAGTTCGGTCTTGGCGTTGATCTGATAGATGTTATTGTAGCCTGGATGGTCCAGGTCGTGGCAAATGCATGATGTGAGTAGGATGAGCACCTCTAGGTCTCCGATTTTTGCCGGCAGTTTGACGGTCCATAAAATTGCATACATCTAGAGATATTGGGAAAGTCAGATCAAGGTCAGATGCAGTTGGACTAGATTTAAACAAATCAAATTAGACAATTCACATGAAGTTAGGGCAAATCTGCACTGATCAGGTCATGTAAAATTAGATCAGACCAAGACAGGTCGAGTGAGATCAAGTCAAGGTAGTTTAAGTCTCATAAGAACTGGTCATGTTAGATCATGTCAGGGAGGCTCTCATCAGGACAGATCAGGTCATGTCATATCCTTTCAGGGTATGCCAGATCTAATCTGATTAGGTCAGATCTGATCGGATCGGGACCGGTCGAAACAGATTAATCGTATCTCAGACAAAGGCAGATCAAGTGAGATCAAATCAATGAGGATTAGGTCATGTCAGATCAAGACAGGGAAGGTCGGATCCGATCGGATCAAGCCATGTCAAATCAGGTAAAGGCAGGACAAGTGGGATCAAGTCAAATCAGATTAAGTCTTTTCGGGGTAGATTAGATCATGTCAGGGTAGGTCTGATCGGATCAGGTCAAGACAAATCAGTTCTGATCAAGCCAAGTCGGACCAATTCAAATCTGCTCTGATCAGGTCATGTAAAATTAGATCAGACCAAGACAGGTCGAGTGAGATCAAGTCAAGGTAGTTTAAGCCTCATAAGAACTGGTCATGTTCGATCATGTCAGGGAGGCTCTCATCGGGACAGATCAGGTTATGTCATATCATTTCAGGGTATGACAGATCTAATTTGATCAGGTCAGATCTGATCGGATCGGGACCGGTCGAAACAGATTAATCGTATCTCAGACAAAGGCAGATCAAGTGAGATCAAATCAATGAGGATTAGGTCATGTCAGATCAAGACAGGGAAGGTCAGATTAAATCTTTTCAAGGCAAATCAGATCATGTCAGAGTAGGTCTGATAGAATCAGGTCAAGACAAATCAGTTCTGATTAAACCAAGTCGGACCAGTTCAAATCTGATCTGATCAGATCAGGCTATGCCAAGTCATTTCAGACCTGACCTTCCAGCCTGGGAACCCTGAAAAGATTCAACAGGAAGAGGCTACATTACCATTTGAGTGACGCAAAAACTATGACGGAAATTGTGAAACGGCACATCATTGTAGTTCTTGTACGACTCGTATAAAAAGTTCCTAAGCGTATTTATATTAATCGCAAACTTGGCGCAGAGATCATAGTCCAAATACATCTGCTGGAGCATCAGCAGCAACTCCTCGTCCTCCCATTGGCGGCTGTCGAACGTCGGCATGCGCAGCCATTGACGGACCCCCTCCGACACGTTGGCATCACTGAGGACCAATAGTTCCAGTTACAGTTAGAGATATAAAATAATGAAGATTAAGGGGATAACCTTATGTTCAAAAAGTTCTGTTTGACCCGCTTCTTCAAGGAGTCGCTCTTGCGGCGATACTGTAGCCGTCGACATTCGTCCGTTGAAAGTGGCTCTGGCAATTCTTTATAGAACCCTGTAAACGTGAGCCAATTACGCATTTTCACACTGCAATTATCTAATTAGCCATTAAAACTTTTCGTTAGCTAAGCTACTTATAGAGATCCACTTAAAGAGCTTTAAAGTGCTTTTAAAACTCTTGTTTGGGACTTATAGATCTAGGCTTTGAAGGATAGACTTTGTAACTTGATCTGAATTAATTGGGTTACGATCCTTTTGATTTTAGGTCAGGACCAAAAGGGTAGATTTCCCTCCAAGACTTAAGTTAATGACTTAAGGCTCACGTAGGACAGTAGATAAAAGTTCTAAGTGAAAGTCTTAATCTTAACTTGGTTCTAGAGCCATAGATCATAGACCCAGGAACACTTAGTTCCCCCAAACTTGGTCCTAGACCTACCCGAGATTTAGGTCAAGTCCTGATCATGTCACAAAGATAGATCTAGACCTTAGATCCTACGATTTTCTGGACTAGACTTTCAAAGTGAAGACCTTAATCTTAACATAGCTCTAGATCCATAGACCATAGACCCAGGACTACTCAGTTTCTCCAAACCTGGCCCTAGACCTACTCAAAACTTAGGACAAGGCCTGATCAGGTTACAAAGGTAGACCCAGGACTGCTCAGTTCCTGTAAACCTGGTCCTAGATCTACTCAAGATTTAGGTCACGACCTGAATCAGTCTCCGGAGTTAGATCTAGACTTTAGATCCAACGATTTTCAATAATAGACTTCCTCGGTAAACTTCTCTAGGTCCTCTTTAAGCCTAACATGCTCTAGCTTGGACCCGTAGACCAAATGTACAAATCAGATCCTTCATATGAGTTGGTCCCTAATAAAACCTTTAGATCGGATCAAGTCAGAATAGGTCTGATCACATCGGACCATGTAAAGCCATACTAACAGAGTTCAGATCTGATCAAGTAAGGTTTATTCCCATAGGTTCTGATCTGAGGGATTAAATCAGAAAGAATTTTTGCTCTAGGTTATCTTCTTAAGACTTACCCAGCCAACTTAGAGTCTCAGTCGTCTCCAACTTATGCCGGAACTCATCGACCTGATGTTCCAGCTGACGCACGATGGGCGGCAGTGGGATGTCGGCTTTGAGGAGGCGCTCGATGTCGGAGATACGAGCCTCGAGCGCCTGAAGGTGTGAGCCAGCATCGTCGCGCAGCATCGCACATCCGTGTGCAGCTACCACCAGCAGAGTGTAGGGTTCGTCGATGGGGTTCGACGGCAGGTGGCAATTGATGTTCAGCAGCTGACCTTTGCAGTTGTACAACTTCAGGATGTCATGCGGGCCCGCCTCCGCCGCCGATCTGAACAAGTCTGAAGAGAAAGCTTCTTAGTCTGAGTTGGTCTGAAGAAAATAACTTGGACCATAGTATGTTAAACTAAGGAAAGAAGTCACCCAGGGAGGACAAAGGAATAAGAGAGAGCGGAAAGAGGGAGGAGGCAGGGAAGTCAGGGAGGATAGGGAAAACAGGGAGGACAGGGAGGTCGTGGATGACTGGGAGGTCTGGGAGGACAGGATAGGGAAGGAAGACAGGGAGTTCGGTGAGGGCTGGGAGGGTAGGGAGGACAGAAAGCTCGAGGAGGACAGGGAGGAGAGACAGGTAGGAGAGGGAGGACAGGGAAGGAGAGGAAGATAGGGAGGTCGGGAAAGGCAGGGAGGTCGGAAAGACGGGGAGGTTGGGGAGGACAGGGAGGGCTGGGAAGAGAGGGAAGACAGGAAGAACAGGTCGGGGATGACTGGGAGGTCTGGGAGGTCAGGGAGGAGAGGGAGGGCAGGATAGGGACGGAAGACAAGGAGTTCGGAGACGGCTGGGAGGGCAGGGAGGACAGGAAGGTCGAGGACAGGGAGGAGAGGGAAAACAGGAAGGAGAGGAAAGACAGGGAAGGAACGAAGCCAGGGAGGTCGGGAAAGGCAGCGAGGTCGGGGGGGGACACGGAAGACTGGGAAGAGAGGGGAGACAGGAAGATCGGGGAAAGCAGGGAGGTCGGGGAGGAAAGGGAAGACAGGCAGGAGAGGGAGGACAGGGAAGGGACGGAAGACAGGGAGTTCGGGGAAGGCTGGGAGGACAGGGAAAGGAGGGAAAACAGGTAGGTAGGGGAGGACAGGGAGGAGAGGGAAGACAGGGAGGAGGACGCTCGTTGACAGTAATGATTGAGGAAAGCAGTTGATACAACGAAGTGTTTTAGATGTGACTTTCTTTATTTACAAAAAATTTACAACACCTTGACCGAGATCCACACCTCCAACACCCCACACCATCTATCTCAATCACGCCCACCTATTCTTTAAATATACCCTTAACCAATCCGGACACACCCCGCCCACCACTCAATCTCTCTCTTTCTCTCTCTCTCTCTCTCTCTCAAGATCTACAAGGTGTGCCACGAAACACCAAACTAAATCAAACTTAAGCTTGAATCAAGTTAGGTCTAACCTAATCAACCTAAATCTAACCAAAGAGAAATCTGAATACTTGGTTAAACATCCTGCAAAAATTATGAAACATCCCTTAGAACTGTGAACATAAACAAAGTGAAATAACAATAGGAATAACAGTGAAAAGAGGCAAGGCCGCCCGCGGGCTGTGCACACACAAAGGAGGCGGCGGCCGCTCAATGGGGCCGGCTTGGGTGGCGGTGTCGGCGACGGCGGCTGAATGTGATGTTAGCAAACGGCGACGTAATTAAGCGTCTATCACGCGCAAATGACGATGTACACGTCAAAGACCCTCGACAAACGCATCGACGTCGTCGGCCGACCCCTGCCGCCCCCCTGAAGCATTCCCTCAAACCCTCTTCCAACCCATTCTCGGATCGTCAAAGGCCATTTGGTCACATCTGGTGGCCGGACTGGGCTAGTGTATCACAATATTTAGCGGTGCGTTTTGTTCATTTGTGGGTAGAACAACATTGTTATAACGCCTTTGGAAAAATACAATAAAGACGATGCTTGGAAAAAATCGAAAAATAAATGACGTAAAAGAAAGAAAAGAAGAGAAGAGAATGATTTTCCGGTCAAATTTTGCGTGGGGATATTTGTACGATTGTGGAGAGAATAGAATAGAATGGAAAAGAATAGAAAAAAAAAACTGTAATAAAACAGAATAAAATAAAACCGAAGAGAATAAAATGAAACGGAAGAGAACAAAATGGAACGGGAGAGAATAAAATGGAAAAGAAATGATTAGGATGAAACAAAGCAGAATGGAAAGGGTTTAGATCGATTTCTGGTTCACGGTTCAGAAGTGGGATTGAAGCAGATTTGGAAAATGACATTTCACGAGGATTTCACGAGGACAATGCTGGTGTCGAGCTTTAGATATTAACGCGATTAGTGTTGATGGCGTAATTTTCGGTCTTAAATCGTCGTGAAATGAGCGTGAATTGTTTGGGAAAGTTTGGACTGACATTGTTTTAGAGTGGGTGGTATTGAATGGTGATGGGAGGTCGGATGTGGTAATGGTTTCGTTCTCATTATGCATATTGAAGTGATATTGGAGGTGAATATGGAAACGGTACTGGTGTTTGAGGTGAATTCAGAAGTGGGATTACTATTCCACTTCTAAATTGGGATAGAAATAGAAGAGGACAAAAGTGAGTGAAGGGTGAAAATAGGAGTTTGATGCTGAGGTAGTTGAGAGAGGGGTTGCGGGAATCAAGGAAGATGTTAGGGTAGGTGTGAGTGAAGGTGTCTGAGAAGATGGCATGGAAGAGGTTAGGAACGATGTCAGTGAAGGTATCAAGGAAGATGTCAAGGAAGATGTACCTTTAATCTGTTCCGTCGGGGTGTCGGATCTGAAGAGCGCGGTTTCGTGGCGCGACCCCACGCTGAAGCAGATCTGCACTCTCGTGGGGAGGTCCATGGGCGGACGGCGCGACTCATCGTTCAAGAGCCTCCTGCATCAGCACGAAGCTGCCGGCACGCCATGTGGACATTTTTCTTGGGCTTTTGATTGGCTTGCCACAACTGGAACATAGAGACGACTTCAATCAATTTATTTGATTTTTATTTAAATTTACTCTACTAGTGTAAAAACATTAAAATTCCACTTCTATATCTTCTGATTACACCCACAAACTGCGATTGGACTGTCTTTAAGGAACGCCCAATCAATGCCCAGCCTACTTCAGTTCTGATTGGCCAAACGCGATCAGGCCAGTGATAATATCCTGCCCCTCCGTTACTGTGATTGGTCGTAAACGCTGATTGAGTGTTAAAATTTCTTTCTAAACGCTGTTTATACAGAGTGTCACGAATGCGAAAAGCTGATTAAGAAATTCATATTAAATAACAGGAAAACCACTTCTGGAAAGTTTAGTCCAAAGGCATGTCTTGTGTAGATTAGATCTAATTAGTACTAATTAGATTAGGGGATTTTTATGTATTGGGAGATATTGAGAGGTTCTCTCTTAACACCGAAAGTAAATTCTAACTGACATTCCAATGAAGGTATTTAGATTTTATTAAAATGTTTACCTTTTCTGATCGGAATTTAATTAAATGTTGACACGATAAATTTGTTTAAAAAAACTTTGAAAATTGCAAAAAAAAATACTATAAAGAACGTATATTAGATGTATATAAGAGTATATAAAATGATACTATTTGAATTTACTCAAGAAGACAGAGAAGGAAGAGGAGGAAGAAGATTTAAACGATTTACTTTCCCTCGCTTTTAATTTTACGATATTTCACAGATTTTACGACTATTTTATTAAGCAATAAAGCGATAAATAAAGCAGGGTCAACATCAAATATTGTAAAATCTTATTAAATTATTATTATGAATCTTTAAATAAATACACTTAAAATCATTAACCATCATTAACTTTATTTAATTGCTCATTTATCGAGTATAAAATGTCACTATTTTATTTTTATTATTTTTATTTGGTCCGTAGACCTGGCCATTGACCGAACTGGTTCTTTAGCCTGGATGCAAGTTTTGTTATTTTATTTCTATATACATGATAATATTATGTTGTTGTTACATTATCCCTTCTGGTCGCAAGGTATCAATAATTCACAAAAAAAGGATTACAAATTATTCTGCATACCAACTACAACCAGTAGCAATAATACAATCTATAATATATTAGAAGCTCCAGTGAAAATGGTAAAATTTTATTTTACGTGTTATTTTAAATGGGACAATTTGCTGGAAGGCTCGCTGCTAACTTCTTATCGGTACGCTTCCTACGTCGGACATTAAACTTCACACAATACTCTACTTTCATATTATTTTTTTTTTAAACCCTGTCAACCTATCTTCATCTATCACCGTCCTCTATTTAATTTAATTATGCCAAATACATTTTGAATGATATACTCAACTAAAAACGGCTTTAAACATCAAAAATGAAATTAAAAACAAACCACATTAGGATAAAATAAACCAAATTGGTATAAAAATGCCTTAATTACACCCATTCGAAGCGTTAACCAACGATAAACTCAATAAAAATGTATGAAAGACAGGCAATTTCCAGCGAAGTGAATATTTTTCGGGCGCACACAGCCGAAATGCAATTACAAGGTAATTAAATTGCATAATTAACCGGCGTTATTCTTCCACCCGCCGCGCCACACCGGATGGTGCAGCAGCATGGCACACAGCATGTCATGTTGACACACATATGGCGGAAAAATTGGCAACATTGCACGCACGCTGGTTGCCTACGTAATTAAATTTGTGTAACCAATAGCGCTGGTTATTTTTCGCCTACGCGTACAGACATGCGTGCACACAAACACAAATACGAGCAGAAAGGATTGAAATGGATTGAAATTCAGTGTGCGCACATTTTTTTTGTATCGACACCGCCGACAGCCGGTACAGCCAAACATATTAAACAGGAAATTTTCAGCTGCCATCCGGTTTAGTGGTTCTATGCCAGCGTATGTGGTTTTTCCGAATCGATAATCAACTCGAGCAGCAGGAGCGGCAGGGAAGAGGAGTCATTATCAGCGGTTAACAGTGGGCATGCGAGTGGAAAAGCGAAAAAGTAGGAAAATCACTTCCCAATTTTCGGTCCAATAAATTCCGGGTGAAAATGTATCATTGAGATGGAGAGTCACATTTAAGGATCAATGCAAACTGCTGATTATTGTATATTGAGCTTGCTTATATTTTTTTTTTTACTTTTTAGTGTTTCATAGATTTTTCAGTGTTTAAGAGTTTCTTAATTTTATTAAGGCTAGAACGTCATTTTCCAGGTCAATGATTTTTTTGAAAATGGGCTTAATTAATAGTTGAATTATTCACGAATATGCTGTTAAAATTTCAAGTTGATAGTTGAAATGTTTACAAAGTTATAGCTCATAAAGTTTATGTAAGTATAAATTATTTCTATTTTTTGCTTAAATTTACGTTTCTACGAACTTTGTTTTTTCATCTTGCGTACACGATTAAGAAAATTCTACTGAACCGATTTGGCTCATTGATATCTTATGTTATAGATAATTTAATTCTCTAGAATATGACGTCGATTATTATTGAAATAAATGTATAATTTCGGATTTTTGTTGTAGGTTTAAATCGAATTTAGATGCGAAAAATGCAATTGTAAAGTCGACTCGATTTAATATCGTTCTACGATTTTCGAACATTCGAATACGATTGAGAAAATTCTACTGAACGTATCTGCCTCAAAGACGGCTCATTAGATAGAAAATTAAATTATCTAGAATATTTTTTAGATAAATATATATTTTCATGCTTTTTTATAGTTTTTATTCGAGTTTTGAAGCGAAAAGTGCAATAACAATATCAAGTGATATGACAATTGATTTTCGATCTTGTGTACACGTTTGGGAAAATTCTACTGAACCGATTTGACTACATGGTAGCTTATGTTATAGACAATTCAATTCTCTAGAATATGACGTCAATTGTTTTGGAATAAATTTATAATTTCATACTTTTTTTGTAGCTTTAAATCGAATGTTGATGCGTAAAAGCATTTTTCAACGCGGTTTAACATCTGTTTACGATTTTCCGAACACGATTGTGAAAATTCTACTACATAGATCTGCCTGAATGAAGGCTCATTTGATAGATAATTAAATTTTCTACAAGATAACGTCATTTGTTTTTGATAATTATTTATTTACATACTTTTATTGTAGTTTTGATCAAAATCGATGCGAAAAATGCAATTACAGAACCGACGCGATTTTAAATCGTTTTACGATTTGCCGAACATGATTATGAAAATTTTGCTGAATCGATCATCCTCAAAGACAGCTCATTTGATAGCAAATTAAGTTCTCTAGAATATGACGTTAATTGTTTTAGGTAAATATATATTTTCATACTTTATTATAGTTATTCAAGTAGGTTTCAAGCGAAAAATTCAATAGCAAAATCAAGTGATACGACAAATGATATTCGATCTTGTGTACACGATTGGGAAAATTTTACTGAACCATTTCCACTTAGTGATGGCTCTCTTTATAGACAATTAAATTCTCTAGAATATGACGTTAACAATTTTTTTAATAAATATATATTTACAAGCATTATTTGTATTTTAAAGTAAATTAATTAAAGTAAATTTGTTAGGAAAAAATGCAATTTAAAATGAAAATTGTTTAAAAACATGCAATTTTAAATTTTTGTTAAAAATACTCGACGTCATATTCAAGCAAATTTTATGAACTTTCCAAAAACGTTTTGTTCCATTGATTCTTATCAAAATTAAGGACGCTAGAGTGTACGCAGCTAAGCAATTCAGAAAAAAAAACACGAACCGATTTTAAACTTCAATAGTTTGTTTCGCCTGTTAAGTAAGGTCCCGCAGGATTAATGCAAATTTAGTCTGATATATTCCCAATAAAATTTATCTAAAATGTATGTATACCCATCTAATGCAACCTAAATTACACCTAATGATATTCACACACATCGCGTGTATACCTAGCGACTTCGTTAAATTGACTCGAATTCGTTAACCTCAAAAGTTAATTCCACATACGCCATCATCCATGCGCAATTCCATCATTTGACATGCAAATTACGCCGAATCGTAATACATTTTAATCCGTCGAATTGCGCCGCCATCTGTACGCGCCACCACGCAAACGCAACCATCCGCCAAAATGCGTTATTCAAAAACTCATTTAAGCCGCTAATGTCACAACGCAACGTTACTCTGTGCGCAAACAAATTTGCGCTTAAAACATTTCAGTTTTCCTCACTCACTGCGTCGCTTTTTTTCTCTTCTTTCTTTCTTTTCTTCTTTTCCTCCTCTCTCCTCTTTTGTCCCTGAATGCAGCTCGCACTTGATGCGCGTGCCGGGCACATTTTATATTTGCGCAAAGTTTGCCCAGTTTATTCCGCTCTAACTTGCGTGTAATATCTTCATCTCCGACGTCGAGGCGTGAGGATGAATTATTCATGGTGCAGCATGGCAGGCAGCGGGTAGAGGGTAGGAGGTCTGCCTGCCTGCCTGCCTGCCTGCCTGCCTGCCTGTCTGCTGCGTCGGGGTTGTTTCACTTCATTTCACACCAGGACACTTCACTTCACACGCCTATTTTCCGCACGTTACGGTGCGGAAGTTTGCGCGCGAATGGCATTTAACCTTATTTTTGCATTATTGACGTTTACGCGCTCATTTTTGACACGGATTGCCGATATTTGTTATCGATGCTTGCTCGAACTGTGAACGTACTGCTTTGATTTGTTTTTGATTTATTGCCCCGCCGGTAGGAGTAGGAGTAGGAGTAGGAGTAGGAGTAGGAGTAGGAGTAGGAGTAGGAGTAGGAGTAGAAGTAGGAGTAGGAGTAGGA
>WSZQ02071699.1:0-22383 GCA_019419845.2 Weissflogia rhopalogaster
GCTGAGCAGTTCGGGTTTATTACATTTACGCTTAAATGCTCTTTGAGGCGTTGTTTGAAATTCCGCCCTGTTTGGCCAATGTAAGACGTGGAGCAGTTCCCACAACTACACTCCGGAGTTGGATAAGTGATGATGAGTGTGGTTGGATTGTAGACGGCCGTAGTGAAGTGAAGAATATTGGAAATTTTAGAAGTTAAACCCCTACATGTGCGGAAATAAAATAAATATATCACACTCACACAAGACGGTCCCAGAGATTTAAGTGGATGGCTCTACACGAGGCTGATGTGTCAGTTCTATAAGCACTGTGCTGTTTTTACATCTGGCAGGTCACTGGCCTCACCAGGAAACCTTCCTCCTTTCTCAGCCGGGCTTAGGACCGTCCTTGGCGGAGTGGACACCGCTCTCACCAAACGCATACTCAGAACAATAAGATGCACGCTCTAAGAGCCATAAGCGGACAAACCATCTGTGACAAGAAACGGAACAGCGATATTAGAAAGAGGTGCAATGTATCAGACATAGTGCGATGCACAAGAAATCGTAGGAGGATCGTATGAACGTAGGAGGATGCAGACCGACAGAATCGCGCGAATGGTGAAAGAGGGCAGACCACAAGGAAAGCGCTACACCGGCAGGCCACCAAAAAGATGGTCCGATAGCTGGACATCATGTCGGCTGAATATCCCAGGAGAAGTGCCAGTAAAACAAAAGCTAACCAGCTTAACATAAGAAGAAGAAGCTCTACACACAGCGCTGGAGTCCTGAAGATGAGTCTGGTATTTGTCACAGCACCAGGTCTGAGTAGTGGTACATGGAGTTACCCTGATAACAAAACAGGCAGCTTGTGCCTAAATATAACGGAAATAAAACTGAACGTACTCTGAGGGCAATTAAATTGTTATCGCGAATTAGTCCTTGAGGTTTTTACGGAAATGAGGGCAGGTTCTTCGCTCCATCCTTCACCTTATTCAGGAATTAGATTACAGGAAGAAAATATGCAATGTAAAAATTAAAATTCATATACAATGTCAATATTATTGAAATATTGAAGGACATTAAATCCTCTACGCATTGTAGTAGAAACAAATTATCCAGAAGTAATAATTGGTTATATTTATGAGAATTCCGACATTTGTTGTTTACATCTTATTTCTCATTGTTGGCTTCTTCAGAGAATACTGCAATAATGTAATTTCAGGTCACGAAGATTGGAGAAGAGACTCATCTCATTTAACGAAGAAATGACTGGTTATCACAAACATATCTTTGTAATTTGCGCTTAATAATCTTCTTATTTCTTCGGTCGGCGACACGTGCTTCCTAATAATCGTCTTTAGAGAATGATACCCTGCTTTTGTGTGCGTGATGGCTACAACAATTATCATTACCCATCTTTATTATTTTCAAATCATCAAAGCGAATTCAACGAAAATCAACATCTACACATCCTCTTATATAGTCCATGCAAATGAAGTGTGTGCGTCGAAGGATAATCGGATTTTATTCACGTACTTGAGTGCTTATTATTAATTTAAAAATGAATAATTAATGCAGAGTACCTCTCAAGTTGCGTAAAAGAGTTATTTCAAGATTGTCTCAAGATGTCTGATTAAGCTATCGTCGAACTACTTGACAGGCTCTAAAATTATTAATTGTCCTTGTTAAGGCAGATAATTAATAAAGAAGTGTATATGAACTACATTTGCCTGGAAAGCTGAAATGAAGCATATAACCAAATCAACCCAACAGATAGCCTTAGGTGAAAGAGGCCTTTGGACGGCTACATACATGCGAAAACCTTTGGATACAGTCTGACTATTGCAAGATATAAAATAATCTGAAATATTAGAAAATGGAATCTATGGTGGACGCGGGCTATATAAATGTGCTTCCAATCAAAGATGGCTTAGGAATAGTGCACTAACATGATTATAGAGATGGGTCAGAAACCCGGCCGTATCAACATAATCACGAACTTCCAAAACGTCCTTGGGTACTAAATGTGCTGAAAAGAAATAAGGATGAAAAATAATTATACCAATGCATGTGTAAGTACACAATATGTGAAAATGCAATGAACCAAAAGGATGATAAACGAACAAAACAAGGAATGGAGAAGAAACTCATTGGTCCTGGGTCCTGGGTATTTAAGTAAACCCCTTGATATGGTCTTAAGAGCAAGAGTAATGCACTAGCAGTTGCATACCTCATAGTGTACCGTATCTAGGGAACTGGTTTGAGGAATGAACTATTACATATTGTCATCTGGGCAAGTGCTTTATTTTCTATGGTTATTACATATGTGTACTACTTTTTATTTTGAATTTTGACAATATCATTCTATCGATTAAGCCAGGTCTAATAAGTCTAATGTTGTACGATGTTGGAACAAAACTGTTTCGAACAACAACATCAATCCGCGAATTAACGCTGATCTTTTATTTTAGCAGAATTCATGGATTACCCGTGCGATGCAAATTGCAGAAGATTTGAAGAAAGAAGTAGATGTTTCAGGAGTAAAAATATGTCTAGTCTTATTTACGTAAAAGTCTTGCAAACTAACCTTCTTCCCACCACCGCCTTCAAGATATATGAGAGAGAAGGCCAACACAACCAATCTAGTAGCGCATCGCCGCTTTCTTTGTCTGACTCATTTATTAAATGAAGAGAGGTTATTTAATCGAGTTGCTTCATCTCCTTTTAAGAATATTCATTAGACAAATATAGGCATAGAAGCACGAAGCCAAAGTCGGCACCCATTTACCGTAGACTATAGCCAATCGTGAAGAGACATTTCCCAGACTCAACTTAAGTGCCAACGCGTCGTGCAACTACTCATAGTCTACCCTGGGACCGTCTTGTGCCTCTACGATATCTTTATTTACCACTTGACGACCCAGGGCTCGCAAAAACGTAAAACACATGTGGTGCAAACTAAACAGTCGATGAATTGTTTTACCAGAAAATACTGAAAATTTAGCAACACATATAAAAAGGAGCTATAGCTTGCCTCGCCGTTCGCAACAATAACTATTCTGTCCCAATCAGTAAAGTTAAAGTCGACCATATAGTTTGGTATATCTAAAAATAATAACTATATTAATATTTTAATATTTATATACACCCTATAAGCTATATATAATATAGAAAAATAAAAAAATGGGTTAAGCTTGAAAGTCGGAACGATATGAGGGGAGGTGGAGGAGCAGGAGCGGCAAAATAATAATATGGAAAGAAGCACATATAACCCACTATACCAAGCAGTGCAGACAATCGGGATGAGACCCAGATATATTGGCGATAGGGAGCTGAATGTGGCGGATAAAAGATTGATAGCTAGAGCACGGTGTGGATCGGAAGAGAGGGGATGGAAGATGTGGATGGGAGATGAATATGTCAGGTGTATCCTATGTGGAAGAAGGAGGGATTCCTGGGAGCATGTTGGGAGTGATTGCATAGGAATGAAAGAGGAGTGGGCGCGTGATTGCCATGGAAAAAAATAATAGTGAAAGAGTGGCTGATAGGGAGTGAAAGTGTAAAAGAAATTAGGCGCGGGAGGGAGTAATGTGCCAATAAAGGTTGTCTACTAATATGGAAAAATAAACGGACCATTGTTTGGTATATCCGAAAATATTAATCATATTAACACTTGTGTCTACAGAGTGTTATAAAGTCCTTTTTATCTTATGGATGCTAGAAATATAAGATTAACGGAAGAACTCATATTTTTCGTATTAATATTTTTAAAATTTTGATGCTATAGGTGTTTACTATTTTACTATTTGATATTGTTCACTATTAAGTTATGCCAAGATAAAAAGATTTTTACCTTTCATATTATAAGGTATTATTTCAACATACTCACATTAACCATTAAAACATGATTGACAGAAGTCACCCCTCCTGCAACAACACTTAAAGGATGTTGGGCTTGCAAAAGAATCAACTTCATCATCTTCATTGTATCAACATCATCCAGAGGCATGGCGTAAAATATTCTATCGGGTAACTTACATGTCTTTAATCAAATATAGGATTTAAAAAAACTATACTATGACCATTATTGCTAATCTTACATGGCTTGTCAAACGCTCTCCACAAACACACGTGACTGTTACCATAAATACGTAAGATAAAAAGTGCACCAAAGATGAAAATATAATCTCCTAATAAGAAATCATTTAATAATATCAAACATTCTAGTATTTTTTACCAAACTTTACCTTCCCAACCAACTGGTAGGCAATCACACTCATATTTATAGGTGTCACGAATAAATGTACTGTATATGCCTTACTAGTCGCTTTGTTTAGGTCGCGGTTAACCCTAAAATTTAAAAATATGCATTTTAATATGAAAAGCTAATGTAAAGTTTTTATTTGCCTGACAAGATATGAATGATATCTCACAATCCGACCAATCAAAAGCTTCCTTACTTCTGGTTTCACAAGTGGAATACGTTCAATCAAAGTTCCCAAATGATCATAGCGCAGAATAAGTACTTCATTCACGAAAACATACTGGGAAATATTAACAATTGAAACAGGTCCTAATGAATATGGACTGATTATTTGGCAAGTAAGCACAATTTGCCTCCATGGCAAATTATAAATATCAATGAATGGTAAATAGGGCAGGTAAATAAAACCACATGCGCTTACTTCGCCAGGTTCACAATCTTGCATAAAATAGATAATCCAAGTCAGTAATCCAGAGATAAAGAATACTCCAAAACAATACTTCAGGAACCTTGCAAATAGTCGATCCAGTGCAACTATACCAGGGGCTTTTTCCATATCAGGATTACTAAATTCACCCAAATCTTTACAAACCTTTGTGAGGTATGGAGATGTTAACACCAATATGATATTAATAAAATCTAGGGTGATCACGGTTAATATCACTGAGATGTCATCCGCAACATCGAAAAATGAATAAGAATTGTTTACTAAAAATAGAAAATGTTATTGCAGTTGCGATATATGGCTTAAAATATAGGTACATAAAAAGTGGATAATATGGCCAATCTGACCATAGGCAACCATGTTAAATACAAAAAGTACAGGTAACAGACGGATACAACTGTTAATGTTGACTTTATCTACAATCAAACCCAATTTGCGCATCCATTTTTGACTTTCAGATAATAATTCCAATTTATCTTCTTCCAGGTCATCATCAAACTTGAACATGTCGAAATTGCTGATTTTCATGTTGGATGGTATTCAGAATATTGAATATATACTGCATCAATTGAAATGTAGAATATTGTCTTGGAATTTTATTTATACCTACGAATAGTGGTTATGTATTAGATAATAGATTCTTAAGTCTTTAATTTGATTTGAGAAACTTGGATTTCATCTTTAATTTGAATATATGATGTCTATTTAATGAACAGGACATTAGTTTCATAAATGCAGGTTGTGTATTTGTAAATCTGTCAACTACAGATTTCAATCTAGACTAATAATATATTATAGAGTTATTATGCAACCGAGAAAACAAATTGACCTTCCTTCTTCATTATTTCACTATTGATAACACATGAAACAATTCGGGTAATATATCAACGGGTTTTTGAAATAAAAAATGTACCTTCGGCTACCACGTGGCCTAATACATACTGCTACAATCTGGGAGCACGAGTGGTTGGCTGGTATTTGATGATGTGACGTCATAAGCCAGTGGTCGGCAAACCTTTTAAGTCGGAAGATCCTAAAGTTTTAGTTTTTAAAGTGTCATTGCGGAAGAAACAACCGTAAGAGCCTACGTTGTACTTAATACAAATAAGTCCTCCTACATGAATCAATTTAAATTCCGTAAAATGAATAGCTCTGAAAGTAACTACCAAAACTAGCTACAATGGTTTGTTTCTTATAAGGTGTCCATAAGGCATGACCATAAGGCGACATACATTTCCGGTTTTGTCAGAAATTTAATGTAGCCTGTAACCTGCAACCTGCAACTCACACAAAAAAAATAAAAAAATAAACCTAAATAGAAATATCCATGTGCGCAATTTTTGCTATTTTTGTCGCGGCCTACAGTGGCCAAACGTTGGCCAAAATTATTCACCGGTTTGCTCGCCACGAGCGCGCGCTCTTTTCGAAATTTTCGAAGAGTTCTTTTGCTCAAGATTTTTCATACTAAATATGAAGCTATGAACTTGAAACAAACCGTAAAATACTCCCCAATTCTTCTACTTTCTCATGGTATAAAACTTATTTCAATCCCGCTAGGATAAAACTCTTTTATACTGCTTTTAAAATTAGCTGTTTTATGAAATTTTGAAAGTTTTCTGAACTTCAATAGGGGTTTTTCCCTCTTATCCGTCAATGAAACAAGTTGTCACATATATTAATTTATTCCCCTTCTTATGTACTTTAACATGGTGTTAATATTTGTCTAATCGGTTTTGTACAGCTATCGTTTATACCTTGTTATATAACATATTTCATGCATTTATCGGTTGTTTTCATTTTTGTGCGTTATAATACTGACTCACCTTTTGGTACAAATTGCTATAGCTAAGCCCATTTAATGGTAACACAAATAAAATCTGAAAACGAGTATAAGTAAATAATAAATTCTCGTATATAAGTGCTCCCGTTATATTTATATTTTTATATTCGAGAGAAAGTACTTAGTAATGATTATTCCTAACTCATTCACACAACTACTATCATACAGTCTTATTTGAACTACTTCAATATAACATTTATTAACAATTATTATTTTATTGAGAAAACTTGAACTAATAGGTGAATTTGTACTATTTCAAAATACGTATTATACGATATTCCATTATACTATCATATTCTTAGATATTATGTTGAAACGAATATATTTATGAAGTTTGAATAAGAAGAGTTAACATAGACCAAACAGTTTGATAAATCTGAAAAATATATAATATCAGTTTTAATCTAGATTATTTCTGATATGGATTGTTCAATTAAGCTTACATTGCCCAACATAACGTGATTTACATATGTAACACCTCCCGCTGTACTTCTAAGCGGGTATTGGGCTTTGAATAGCATGAATTTCATATCTTTTGATGTTTTTACATCATCAAGAGGCATAGATTCGTAGATCGTTTCAGCAAGTTTCTCAGTCTGAAATAAATTAGTGTTACACGTTAGATATAAATTTTATAAGTACACAAGAGGAACTATTAAATCAAGGAAATTTAATGTCATGTGTCTCCCTTGTTCATATACCTCGAAGTGGAAGTAAGAATATGATCGAGGTAATTTGTAGATGGTAAGATACTATGTGGTAAGTATTGGAACCATGGTTAAAGAAAGGGAGGTCGAATTGGAATGTTCACAATATTCAGCTCTATATTTTTCTCACTTTGGGGGCTTGTGGAAGACACCCGTCAAATCCTTTCGAAGAAATTACCATTGGTTATTCGAATTGAGGCAATCTTGAGTTCTCATCCATTCACTCCCTTGTTAAGCGATCCCGGAGATCTAAAGCCACTTACATCGAGGCATTTCATAATCGGTAAGACTCTAATTGCAAATTCCAAATAATTATTTATCTTTAAAAGAGGATTAGTTAAGCAGATGGAATCTGCTTCGGAATATTCAACAGGACTTTTAGGAGACGTGGCAGTACTGAAGTACTCCTCCGTCACATTCCTCCTGCATGAGCCCCAAAGCACCTGGTGAAGCAGCAAAGTCCAAGTAGAAGAATTGGTTATCATTAAAGAGGACACCGAATCCCTACATTGGCCAATGGCTAGGGGTACTGGTGTTTACCAGCAACATCACTGCACTATATAATGAAGGAAGATGTCTTCATAAAATTTCCCAATATCATTTCCGATGTTCCTGTTGAGTGCTTGAAAATTTTATGAAAACGGATCACTGTACGCCGGCCAATGTGTAAGAATCTTTAAGATGAGCTGGTAACTAATGTGTGTGTGATAAAAGCAATTTAATGAAGCACTATACAAAATGTTGGTATCTTTACAGGATATGCGTTGATGCATTTGAACCTTAACTATCCTATAGATCTACATATCGAATTAGACTGTCACACAGGTTTCAAATGTTATTAATTTACTCGTACGCATTCAAAGTTGGCACTGAACCAACCTTATTACCTTGGTGGTAAGACGCTCCCCACTGGCGCAAGTTATAGTAGTCAGGAACACATATGACAAAAAATGCATAACTGACGAGAGAATAATTTCCTAGAACAAAATATTGTTAGTTCGATATTAAATTTATTATAAAGATGTTCAAACCTTTCCAATGAGTTGAAAAGCAATCACGCCCATATTAATGGGGGTTACTGCCAAATGCAAACCGTAGGTTCTACTCATGCCTTTATTAATTCTAAGATTGATACTAAAATCATGTTAAAATATTATGCGCTGCTCTTCAAAAGAAAATTACGGGAATCTTACTCAATCAAGATACAGTGATAACGCACAATCCTTCCTAGCAATGCAGCTCGATTTTCTTTCTTCAATGTTGGTATGCGTTTAATCAAACTTGCCAAATGTTCATATCGCAGAATCAGAACCTCATTTACGAAAATATACTGAGTAACGTTTAACACGGCCAGGGCGCCACCTGTATACGAACTACACACCTGACAAATGAGTGCTATCTGCCTCCACGGTTTGGTGTACACATCGGCGAAGTGCAGATAAGGTATAAAAATAAAACCACATGTGCTCACCTCACCAGGGGCACAATGGTCCTTAGCATAAAAGATCCACGTAAAGAGTCCAACCCCTAAAAATAATACGATGCAAGCCTTGGCAAACTTGAAGAAGAGTCTGTCCAATGCGACAATGCCCCTTGCTCGTCCCAAATCCGGGTCATTGAAATTTCCCAGTTTTTGACACACTTCCGTTGTATATGGCGATAGAGACAGTATAGTAATATTTATATAAGTTGCCGTATTACACGTTAGTATCACTGCTATGTCATCAGCTACCTCAAAGAATGAAAATTTGTTGTAGGCTGTAAAACGTATACTTTAATTTTAACTTTCAAATTTTCGTATTTACTTTTTTACTCAAATAGTGTATAATATGGCCAATTTGTCCATACTGTATCATATTATAAAATAATACAATAGGAATTATTCTAAGATAGGCCTTGAAGCCAATTTTATCGGTTACTAAACCCACTCGTTTTAAAATATTACGAAAGTCTTGTAGCAAGACAAGTTGAGTTTTGTCAGTTTCATCGGAAAATTTGAATAACTTGCGAAGTTCTTCCATCTTTGACAAATTACTAGTAGCTTTAATTATAAAATTATAAAAACTGATAAGGCTATTGTCGCATCGTAACTAATATAAGATACATGTCTTCATAGCTTTATATAGCTTTATAGTAAATTGCTTAATGAAGATAAATATATAAAAGGAAAATTATATTAGATTAATTGTAAGCAGGGAATTGTTCTATTTTTCCCCAATTATAAAAATATGCTGTAATACATAAAAAGTATAGAGGTATTATCAAGGATATGCAATCTTCTGTATATTTCAGTAATAACTAATTATACAGTAAGAGTATGTTCAAGTCGTAAATTGGTTCTAGAATATTTATATTAGAGACCGCCTTACAGAATATGGAAATAATGTTTAATTGAACAAGAGCTCATTTATTAAAAAAAATGCTCGTTATTACACACTTTTCTTTGTTATTCAATGACCATGAACTTAATATTCAGCAAATTAAATGCATTAAAAGAAATTCTCCCCTATTTTGCTGTAATTCGGAGACCACGAACTTAATGCTTAACTAATTAAATTTGTCTTGAAATTCTTCTTTATCTCCTATTAAAAAAAATTCAGATTGATCTTTTCAATACATTATTTTCAATACTTTTCAATACAATGTCAGATGCAGATAATAATCTGGTAAATATGCAAATAATTGCATTATTCTTGGAATTAACAATATTATTATATTGGAAAGAACGAGTCCGGAGTATGTGATCTCAAACAGAAGCTGGGTAAACTTCAGCTTGAGCATCACAAGAGCCATTTATGCAACTCCAACAGCGGGGATGGAAATGCTACTGTAACTCTTCGCGCTTCGAGAAATACATAAGGAAGAACTGAGTGCCCCACTTCGTATCCACCAATTAAACAAAACGCTGCCAGATGACAGAAATGGTCAACTTGAAATGCTAAAACTCAAAGACGCGGCTGCGCTACACAAGCCTATAAATACAAAAAAAAAGCTTTTCTTTGAGGAGTCATTCAAGATACTCATCGAATCTCCCGAAAGGGCAGCCGAACTAGTCCGTGAGTATGGAAGAGAATCCTCTGCTTGGTATGCCTCCAAGCAGGACTCAGGCACTGGTATTGGTATATACAGTCAAAACCATGCGTATAAAAGTCACATGGCTCTGGGGCATTGTTCTTGACGAGTGTGCCCGGGAATGCCAACGGAGGCGTTTCTGTGGCGCTCCCATCGACATATACTGCTATAGTCAGCCACTATTGAAAGCGATTAAAATACATTGTCAGTCTAAGAACAACCTTGATGTCTTCATGTGCCCTGAGAAACTAGCCAATACAGGGGCAGTGTTCAATGGACCAAGTTCAATGGACCATAATCCTTTTGAGGACTCACCTTTGACGGATGGAAGAGGGAGATTCATGGGAAGAGCTAATAAGAGCGAATATGAAAATGCTCTCGATATGAGGCAGACAAAACGAACGTCATAATAACCTAAAGGTACTCGAACTATCACGGAATGAGTTATGAACATTCACTGGACTCATAACTGGTCATTGTGCCCTAAGGTACCATCTGAAAAAGGTGCGAAATGAGCCAATTGAAATAACCTGCTCGTGCAAGTCATCGAAAGGTTTGTGATACAACCTGGTTGGCAAGGAGGAAGAGGGTGGGTTACCCAACATCCTTGGTTACTATCCAGCGGTGTTTTAAGATGCACACACTCCTTTTATATTATATATATAAACATTTATTGGCATAACCCCTGCCCATACATATCTTCCTGCTTCCTTCCTTCCCAATACATATCTGTATTGACATAACATATGATAAATAAATAACTAAATAAATAATAAACCAAAAGAATACATAGTTGCACCAAACCAGTGGAGTTTCCCTTCTTCTTTCTTTCTCCTTTACTATGGCAGACACCCTAACGACTTCATCGCCATTCTCACCTAACCACCCCACGATCACATTCACTCCCTCTCGTATACCTCTCGTCCATTCTTGATTTATTCCCCTGCAAAGTGCTCCCAAGTATCCCATCCTTCCTCACATAGGCCACACTTTCTAAACTCGTCTCCCATCCCGGCCTCCTCCTCAAGTTTGAATTGCCTGGTACCCTGGTTTATAGGCGCTTTCCTCAATGTGACCCTGCCTAATTTGTTCCTCGACTTCCTGGATTCTCATCCACATTACCGCTTCTACCGATCCCCCATTCTGCCATAACTGCCCCATCGCTGACTCCGATAACCCGCCCGCCTCATATATCTTCTTTCTCTCTTGTCCCCATGCATTCTCCCTGGCACTCAATCCTGTCATCCAAACCTGCCTCACCAAATGCTCTTCTCTCATTCTTACTAGACTTTCCTCATACCTCATATTCCTCATATCACTCTACACTTAGACTCCCACGCCACACTCATTTCACGATATATTCTAATGATCTTGATATCATGAAACCAAGGGACCTCATTCAACCTTTATTTAATAGTACATACCTCTTTACCATTTTCTGTGTCGTATCAGACAAAATTGAAATTAAAACATAGCGAATAACTAGGTTTAATATATTTAATATAAATATATACAATTTATCACACGAGCAACAATTTACGTCCACCATAAGCGACATTTCGTTGAAACAACATTTCAAACATATTTAAGAGTCGATACTTGTCGATACTCGAGAGTAAAAAATATCTATACTCTCTTAAATTGTTTATTTTTATAAACTACCAATTCCATCGTCGTGATAATAAACTACCTGGGGGTGGACGACAGGCATTATCAAAGTAATTTGACTTTATCCTAGGTGAATATTGATTGCATCGGGCATTCTAGTCAGTTTTAAGCAATAAAGTCAATATAGACCAAACCGTTTTAAATATCTACGAAAGAAACATAATTTGTTAGTTCATTAATAGGTGTAAATAACAATGAAAGGTGGCTACGATTTCTCAATTGTGTATTTATAAAATGAACTATATTTACGATATTATTAAACACTATAAGTAGCCACACTTCATGATACATAATCCCATAAAAAACGTACAGCAACAGAGAGTACATGATTAACATTTGCGACACCACCAGCTTGTATTTGAAGTGGACTCTGTGCTTGAAGCAACATAAATTGCATATCTTTCACAGTATGCACATCATCAAAGGGCACATTGTTGAAAATTTTTTCATGCATCAGTTCTGTCTGATAATTTAAAAATGTCATTATAATTAAGACCTTAAATTACAATCTTAATTGACTTACGTTTGATGTAAGCCGTTGTCCACTTCCACAGGTTATGATTACGACAAAAACATAAGTTAGAAAGTGTAATACAGATGATATCATTATTTCCTAAAAATTTCAATAATAACATATGCTAACATATGATAGACATGATAAGAATTAAATGAAACACTGATACAATCTGAACAGTGATGTTACCGGTACATGTAATAGGAATAGTGAATAGTGGAAATGATTGGAACTGTGAGAATATATGTAATCCTATATTGTTTTATTTGATAAAATATGTATATACGTGCGGCTTAAATGTAGAAGTAATTCAGTTGTGAACAAGAATATAGTAAAGAGATTAGAAAGATGGTATTGAAAACCGTAGATCGAGAACCGATGGCCAATTTAGACTTAATTTTTAGGAATAAATTCAGAAAGAGGACCTGCTTCAACTCAAATTATCATGGTCGTCATATGTTGTTCGCGAGTTATTCTGAGCGGCCCTGTATAATTCGAGGGAGATGTCTCGGCTTTGCGGGTACCCGCCGATTGGTTGGCGACTATGTTTGAAGTGATGACATCTCCAGAAGTTGGGATAGTGCTTATAAGTATTAACCATATGTTTCTTCTTGTAAATAAAGTTCGGTAAACAGTGAGTATCAATTTTTGGGATCAGTTTTGCTTTTCGATAGTAGAGATAATGAACGTGAATTGGAAAATTATAAGCAGGAAACTACCCATACGTTGAAATATATAGTCCTAATGATGATTACAAGAGGGCTTAGACCCTCCATATTAATCCTGAAAAGGGTTTTCGTTGACTTGTCCACATCAAGGAAGTATATCGAGTACTGAGGGATAGTTGATGGTCTGAGCGTTCACACTTTAAAAATCCATGGTAATATTGTTATTAATAAAATAACCACAAAGTTTTAGGCGAAACAATTATCGCTGATACGGCATAAATAAAAATTGCAAATTCTCGATAAAACTTTGTGTTTTATTTCATTAATATTGAGGGATACATTAAGGACGCCAAAAGGTAAAATGCCTAAAAGAATCATGACCGGTCAAATGGTGGGGAAAAGACCGAATGGAAGACTAAGAAAAAGATAGGAGAATGAAGTAAATCATGACGCAAAATAGATCCTCAGCCTAAGTCCAAGACTCAAGTAGGACTATAGCGACATGTGTGTGTGTATGAGAGGGGACACGGAAATGCTTGCTGATGCGTTTCTGCAGGGTAAGCTCAAGAAACATCATGTGGTATCCACCACAGATCCATGGGATGCAATATATGTGATGACGATCTCAATGACATTTATAATAACCCAAAGACTTCTTATCCTTACTTTTCTAATAAGTTGATAAAGAATGACACTCATATTGAGGGGTGTAACACATAGATGTAAAGCATATGCATGACCCATCGATTTGTTTATATCACGATTGACACTACAAAAACAAAGATAAATTAATCAAAAGTTGTGTTTGATAATAAAATAAGTAGTTGTTAACTTTAAAGTTACTCTAACTCACCTAATTAAATAAGTGTGATATCTCACAATTTGTCCAATCAAAGCTCGCCTCCGCGAAGGTTTCAACTTAGGAATACCCTCAATCAATATAAACATATGTTTATAGCGTGCAATAAGCACTTCATTAAGAAATATATATTGAGAGATATTGATCAATGTAAAAAGACCACAACTATAACCGCTTATCACCTGTCCTATAAGCATTAAACCTCGCCATGGCTGATTATAAACATTTACGATAGGCAAATATGGCATAAACACAAAGCCACAAGCGCTTACTTCTCCCGGTTCACAGCGTTCCAGAAAATAAAGGAGCCATGAAAGAAAGCCAAAAACTACGAATACTGCAAAGCAGCCTTTCAGAAACTTAATGTAAAGCTGGTCCAATGCGTCTATTCCGAGTGCACGTCCCAAATCTGGATCAGTAAAGTCACCCATCCGACAGCATATTATCGAAAATGATGGCGAAAACACTATCAATGTTATTGCAATATAATTGGTGGTGTTACATGTTAATATTATTGATAAATCGTCAGCAATATCAAAAAATGATACAGGTTCAGACCCATTCCGATCATTGATATAATGGACTAAATGTCCAATTTGTCCGAATTGTAACGTATTATAGACCAACATAATTGGTATAAATCTTAGAAATGCTTTTATGTTCACTTCACTGACCCCAAGGCCGAGATATTTTAATAAAGTTTGACTAGATCTTAATAAATCTACTTCTTTTTTGTTTGGATCATCAAAACATTTGAAATAGGCACAAAGTTTCTCCATTTTTTTCAAGATGGACAACTTAACAAGACTAACTAACAAAGCAAAATCCATGGTATATAGTCTGTGGTCACTTAAGGAAATGATCAATGAGCAACTTAGTAATTTGACAATATTACTGGATAACAATTTAATACCTAGATTGGATTACTGATTATATTATATGATAGAGGTTTTCAGATTTTCCGAAAGATTTAAGGCTATATTATATCCTTGATGACAAAATTATTTAATTATTACGCAAGGCAACTCAATTTGCCTCCATTGGATGTCCATAACTATGAATTACAAAATTAGAAGCATTGTCAAAGACATAAACTCCTTTGGGTATTTAATAAGTAGTAGTTATAAATTGAGTCTGCAATATCTCTGGGAATGGTAACATTTGTTGTTTTCTTATTTTCAATTCAAATATGCTGACTTCTTTAGAGAATATTAAAGTAATTTAATTTTAGAGCATTATAATTGAAAAGAAATACGTAGCATTCATAATATGTTTTAAACTATTAAAATGAGTAAATTTATTTGTATTTAGAATTTATTCGTATTATAGAAGAGAATATAAGAAGCTTGACTGTAAATGTTACGAAGGCCTGGAGTGAGTGGAGTGAGAGAAACCAGTATGAAGAACGACTGAAGAATTGACTTGGAAAGGAAAATATCAAATCTATTTACGTAGGTACGTAAACAGAGCTTTATTACGCTGATAAAGTGGTGGACAATGGCCAGAGTAATCGAAAATTCCAGATCAGTAAATTTTATACCTAATATTGCATTGTATTGCATGTATTGAATCATGTGTGGTATGAATAAATATGTCTAATGTGCCCTTTTATTTTTGTATAATTTGGACTTTCAAAAAGTCTTTATAGACCGGACTCTTACTACCGTGACGTCATGTGCTATTAGGGTAAGAAGTCATTAATATGGAACGTTAGACATAGAATTAAGAAATAATGTTAGTCGTTACATGGTTCCCATACTGACTACTTCGTGATTCATCCCTGCACTCCGCTGTCTTACAAATGCGTAACAGTTGTTACAGACCACATGTGTATGACCAGATTATATTTATGCTACCAGAACATAGCATCAGCTATTTTTCGGCTACGAGCCTAACAAGCAGGGTGGGCCCATTCAAAAACCTAGGTGTCATGATGAATTATACAGGCTCCTGTAATTATTATTATTATTTTTTTAATTATTAATTAAAAATTTAAAAATAGTGCTGAATGAACCAGCCTGATTATAAACGACAGGTGAATTTGGGTATATTCCCTAGAAACAATACGTTTACCCAAAAAAATTTAAAGTTTGGTATATATTCCTTTAACAGCAGCCTTCGCCGTATACTCGCGCCAAAGTCGGTCTACATGCAGGCGTGTTGACGGTATGCCACGTTATTCTTATGGCGAATATTGCTGTTAAAGCAATATATACCAAACTTTGACATGTTTTGGCAAACGGCTCAAAACAGCGTAAATTACGTTAACCCAATTTACTTCTATATAAGTTCTACACGTACAAAATATTTCATTCAAATCCGTGTTGGACAAATGAGACGCTCTCTTTGTCAGGCAGTTACAGAATGGCATGAACTGTGGTTAAAAAGGCACGGAATGTCAAACACAAAACTGTTCCTTCCTGAAGACATCAGAGGTAAATCTGCAGTAAATAGACAGACTCATGAAAAACCTCCATTGGTTTCGCATCATTACCGCTGACCATGGGTTTGATTCACAGTGTTAGTGTGAATTATTTAATTCACAACAAACGACACAACAACAACACAACCAAACATCAACACAACAACATCTGCAAGTACATTTCACATATTTCATTAAAGCATATATTAACTATATCTTCAAAAACATACGTATAAATATTGTAATAGATATAACAATAAAACTTGTAAATGCAAAGGTTGGAATACAAGGTTGGTGGCATGATCTCCGGACTAAATATGAAGTTAAATTACACAATTTTACAACGTCAATATAATGACGTCAAATATAAAGTTACTCAATAATCTCAATAGTATCTACTACAAAAAATGCTTACTTATTTGCAATAAGGAAATACGATGATTTTCATCATTTTTTGAATAATACTTAAAGGATTTTTCAAACTTGACTTGCATTTCCGTAATTTGCTGCTTAAGTTTCGAATAACAAATTAGTCGACATCTCCACACTGGCAATATTGCATTTCATGTTTTTGTTTGACTTTGAAAGGAGCTCTGCTATATAAAGCGAAATTCCGTGAATAAGACATTCTGTCAGAGCATGAACTTGAGATTTTCCCCGACAGGCGCCACGCACTCACTCACTTTCCTCTTCATTTGTATTCGACATTCGACGCCGAAATGTTTTCTTTGCTTCCCTGCCCTGCTTGTGCGCGCTTTGTCAGCGTTTTCCCAAGTCATCACTTCAGTTTCCGGCGCGCTGTTATATCACCCGTCGCCGTCGTTGTCTGAATAACAGCCGCCTCAATGCACTCAGCATAAACCAAACATTTCTGTTTCATCCGGTGATCAAAGCAGAAAAAGAAATAAACATTCATTATACTTTGATTAATTTACTTTCGTCTTCATATACCTATTTTGTAGTGATGAATCACAGTTTAAAAAATGTGAAAAATCATTTTAGTCTCAAATAACTCACAGAAATATGTACTTTTATATAATACTACATACTTTATTCTTTGAATAGGGGGAAACCCATTTATGCGCCCCCTGAAATATTTCGGTCAGTTTTTTCAGTTAGAGGTTTCATTTTGGTCTCAATTTACTCACAGAAATATGTTCTTGTAGATACTATATATTTAACTACTTTTGGGAGGGGTCCCACTTATGCGATATTATGCCCCCCCCGCCGAAATATTACTGCTCAATTAGCCGTATTCTGCAAAAGTTTATTCTATTTTTAGTTCATTACGTTTTAAACATTGGGAGAATACGTTACACATCGAAAACCACGGCGAAAACCAAAGTGATGAACACTCACATAACACACGAATAGTTTTAACATAACATATTTTAATTTTTACACAGTTAAAGAACACATGACCGATCAACTAGTGACATAACGACTACCCAAGTCGCTGCACAATAACTGACTGTCCAACCGCTGCAAAAATACTCGAAAGACTCACTAACTAACTGCCCCTCGGACATTGGAATATATTCTCATTTCCGCCTAAGCGGACTCGTAGTTCACACCATATACATGGCGCGTGGTGCCACTTCTTTTTCCAAGTATAGCTTAAGTCATGTACGCATTTGTCTTTTCCATGACTTGTTTGTTCATTACTCTTATCAAGTGCTGCACCCATTTCGCCTGCGCGATTTGCTTATCGATACGCCCCTAATACATATGCCTCCTAGAATTATTTCGGTCTCCTAAATTTACATCTAATCTACACAAAACATTCTTTTGGACTAAACTTTCCAAAAGTTGTTTTTCTCTTATTTTATAGAATTTCTTAATCAGCTTTTCGCATTCGTGACAGTACACAGTACAGTACAAAATAGTACAGTACTTGAATGAGAACAATACAATATGGTACACAACTGACTACGCTTAGCCATTTCTTAAACCAATCGTTCGTTGATGGTGTTTGTGAGGGCCTGAAGTTGGTTCATGTAAGTTTCCATTTTCCAGGCGTGTGTTATTAGTGCTGTATCATCCGCATATTGCAATATGTATGAAGTGTTGTTCTGAGTATTGGGAATATCAAAACAATATATATTGTAGAGTAGTGGTGATAACGGTGAACATTGCGGTACTTCCTAATTAATTTAAAAAATAAACTAAAATGTTCATTTTACTTCATTCCTCAACATTTTCGTAGCGCATAGATTTAGCACATGTTTTATTTAAAATTTCACTGTTGACTACCTGACGCAATAAATTTCCTCTTAAAACAAGAGGCCACCGTAACTTTTTCCCTTTTTTCCTTGTGGGCGAATACAAAAACGCTTTTTCCGACGGCAATTTATTACGCCTTCTTATTCTCCTTCAACCCGGTGCGAATCACTTCGAGAGATATACATCATCCAATTATAGCCCTTAGAAGTCCGTAAATGATTCAAACTTTTCTATTCACCACTTTTTTACATTCTTTCATGCTTCCCCTTCAATTCCCATTTTATTTATGAATAAATATAAATGAACATAAACCTTACGAATTAATTTTAAACTTTTAGCATTATTTACTGAAAATCTCGTGGGTGCTTTTTGAAAATGAATTGAAAACGACTTTGGAGGGAAAACGAGCGTCGAAATTAATTGCAAATAATTTCTAATTTGTTTCGCGGACGTTTAATTTAAATTTATTCTCGTAATGCCTTCCGCGGATCGTTTGTTGCGACTCGCGAAATAGATTTACGCGTAGATTTACGCGAGCTTGAGTAAGCTCCGTTGCAATTTATGCTTCGAACAAACATTACGTAATCCGAGATCAACGCGATTACCAGCATGGGTGTGTGTATATACCTGGTACTTTTAATGTTTGTACGCGCATAATTTATGCACGCAACCCGGCACCTTCGTAATTTAAACGACGACCAGGTTGTGTTACAATAAATAGTCTGCACAAATAGTAACCATTTCCGTGTAAATTATTTTTATTTCCACACACTATTCGCTTCCGCATTAATTCATTTTTCACAGCTTTTTTTTTCTTGCAGCTAGTTGATAATGTAGTTGGGGAAAAATCTAGTTATATACCCGTGAATGATTAATCTGGCAGGCATAAATCATTCTCTGTGTGAATGGTCAAAATTCACTTTGCACCGATGTTTGGGGAGGACAATAAAGAATAGAGCACTCAGGCTTGATGGAAACTTGATGTTGGATCAACTATTTGAGAGTTTTTTTCTTAGAAGCTTTTATATATTTTTCTGTAAGAATTGTTCCTAAATTATACATTTTACATTTTTACGCAGTTTTATAATTAAAGTGTGGAGTGCGTGGCGTAAAGATTACGCACAGGCGTTGTAACGCAAACGTACCGGGTTCGATTCCCGGTGTCACTATAATTAATATCTCGTACTCCACACTTTTCCAAGTCCTGAATAAGGAGGAGGGTTGGGCAATGGGCCTGCAACTCATTCCCGTAAAAGAACCTCATATGCTAATTCACGTACGGCGAGACCCGATCGGGCGGGGGAAAAGCTAACGTGTTCGGAAGGCGTTAAAGCGCTATACAACCGAAAAACACACAGATAATTAAAGTAAGAAATTTCGAATAATTATAAGTTATTTGGTTAATTTTCATTGCCTTCTTTTCTAACAATCAACACAGTCAACAACCAGGATAAGTATATATCTACAAAATTAATTATAGATGTTGCCAATAGCGAGGGTAAAAAATTCTAGAAGCGTACAGACTTTGGAAAACTCTACTTTATTTTACGGATTACAGATAATTGATAGTTAATTGCATGTCTGTCATAATCCACGTTTTGTTCACGTTTGGCTTACTGGGCAGCACCACGGCGCATCACACCTGCGGGTGAGGATCAAGTCCACGGAGCAGACACCTCTTTGTGTGTGAATTATTCACCTACAGAACACCCAACCCTCTAAGAAGAATTTATTAAACGCCGACAGTAAAAATCGCGCACAGAAGGAACACCCGAGAGCGAACGAACCGGCGGACCTTTAAGATGTCGAAAATGCGTCTTGAAGTCAAATGCACTACTTTGCACCAAAGCAACTCACAAAACAACACCCAAAAACATGACACACAAATTACACAAGACAGAACACAATAACAGACAGATAAAATAAAATAAAACTTGTAAAGAATATATGTAAACCAGTCGGAAAGACTACAATTGGTCGATAGACTCTAGAATATATGATTAATTTAATGGGATGAAAGAATGGTAGAGTGGAAAGGGAGTTGAGATTATGAAGATATTAATAAGGAGGATGCATGCATTTTTCTGTAAATAAAATATAATCAGTTTGTCAACTCTTCCAAACCTCTTAGCGACCCATACGGATAGTTCATGTCGTACACATATGTGTGTATGTTTGCCACAGTAAGCAGGCAATTACAATCACCAGAACTGGCACTTTCCAAGAGTATTGAACTACCCCTTCTCGATTCGTCGTAAATTCTGCACTGGCTTCATTCAGTGGCGGGAGACTTGGTTCAGCCGGCAAAAGCGCTAAGAAGGAGATTAGGTCGGGGAAGACCCCGATGATTCATATAATTAGGCTTGTCAAAAACCCGGAGATTTTATCAATCTGCGGGTTTATTCTGTTACGGTTTTGTCTGTGCAAGCCCGGGTTTAAAATCCGAACAGAAACTCGTTTACATCGCCACCTAGTGTAATTAGCTATTAAAATAATGTATATAAATAAAAACAAAAAATAGAAATAAAAATTTTGGAAAAGATAAATTCAAATACCAGTATTCTCAAAGAGAATGGCTATTCTCATTTTTCCAAATATGCATGAAATACAATCACTCGTCAATTTGAAGAAAGATTGGAGGAAGCCTCGCAAGTACTACAAATGAACATGTTAAAACACGAACGGATACGTGCCTGTGGACCACAATCACGGAAGCAATTAATCGCTCTTGTTTTAGTGTCAAGTATCAACTAGCTCTCGCGCACTCGCGTTCATTTCGGTTTTGAAAACAGAACCTTCAGAACCAAGCAATAGTGGGGCGCACTCGCATCGATTTCGGGTTTAAAAACAGAACCAAGCAATAGTGGGGCGCGCTCGCGTCGATTCCGATTCAAGAATTTTTAGCATCATCTAGTAGTGGGACGCAACCGCGTCCATGCTGGTATCGAAACCCGATACTTTCAAGATCAGCTGATTCTGATATAGAAACCGACACTTTTACGTAAATCTGAAAACCCTTCAAAGTAAGAGCCCGGTTTAACCCGAAACTGACAAGGCGGAAAACCGAGTATCCCGGAATCATCGGGTACCCTTGACATGTCTACATATAATATAAGCGGCGCATAGTCGCGGGGCAGTTGTCAGTGAGCAGTCATATATACCCACTTACTTCCTTGTAAACTCAATATGCCTGTTATGTATTGATGAATCTTTTGAAATGCTGCCTTGCCTATTTCTTCCTATCTTGAATATACACTCGTTGCGACATAGATTTCACTTGATCTCAACCAGTCTGTCTCCCTAGCTAGCGTAACACACTAGCGAGTAACCCATTTTATCTAGGTTCAGGAGAAGATCAACAGCAAAACCTTCAACGCGGATTCCTAATGTCCCAAACCCTGAAGAGAGTGGAATATGTTCTTATCAGAAATTATTAATGCCAAAATTAAAACAAAAGACCTGTTATTTTATAATTACAGTAGTAACATACTTACAGAACATTGTATTCCTCCTAAAATTTTGTTACCAATCAATTTAAAACAGTGTTGACTACATATGCAAAAATGAGGTAACAATAAAATAAATAAAAAGTATCAATATTTTCAATGAAGCAAACAGTAAAAGGCAACGGCACGCAGAGTTCCTAAGCGGTCTCCCATCCAAGTACTACCTGCGCCCAACGTTGCTTGGCTTCAGTGATCGGACGAGAACTGGCATTTTCA
>WSZQ02071710.1:3066-22380 GCA_019419845.2 Weissflogia rhopalogaster
TCTAGCCGGAAACGAATACCTTTCAATATCCGAGCGTGTCATATCACAAAACGTGCAAAATATGTACACAGCACGAATTGTTGTCGTAATGAGAACTATATATTACATTGCAAGTGTAATTTATCTCTAAATTATCTGGCAATAAATGAATGATTGCGTTTGCAAAGACTATTTAGGAAACTGTTAACAATTTAAATATGACTCATAGAACGTGATACTATTCATTTCATTTGGTTATTTTTTATATTCATTCAAATAGAAGAAAAGTATAAGAAATTAAGCTTATTTATAAAATTACACGGATACAATTCGTAGTATTATTCGGGCATGTCCTTCATTTGGGTCAGTTGTGGGAGCCAACTGGAAATATCAAGGTTACTTACTGTATTGATTTTCCTTTCCCGACCCACCCTCGTAACAAACGACAGAAGGCACAAATGTGTGTTAGTCATACTTCCTTATATCTCAACATTATCACATAGAACATTTACTACAATACAATATTTTATATCATATGTAAGGGTGATTTCTATAAATGAATGGATCATACTGAAATTATATTAAGCAAAGTATAGGCTATATTTCTATATTACTTACATGATTACAATGGAAAAAGAAAATACTTTTTAAAGCTAGCACTTAAATTTAAATTCTTTTATTTGTCTAAGCTCGTCCCACAAAGCACGACTAGTCACTGCACAAGTTATACTGACAATAATTTCATTTACAGAATATTATCTCCTTGCAATCTTATCAGTCCATTGTTTACCAAATTTACTCACTGTGTATATACTACGTAGAAATGTATCATGCGCATACGAATATAATGCGGCAGGTGAGAATGGATTTCTATTTGTACGGACCCATAAAATATATTTTATAAACTAATAATCACACGTAAAGTCTATTAATAAAAAAACACATAATGATAGTAAAAGACATAAAACATATTTAACAAGTTGAAATCGTTATATTTCTATGATTATACGCTATACATGCAAAATACTTGCAAAATAATATTTCGACGTACAAATAAAACGATTAAATATAGGTCAATACTTGAAATCATCCATGTCAAACATAATACAATTTTGCTATCAAGGCTGATCATAGGTCTCAGTTACAATCAATCGAAATAAAGAGGATTGAAAAAATTAGGATCAATGTCAAGTTATTTGATGAATGAAAACAATAGGAATTGGAATATCTAATGAGTATAGTATCGGCTATATTATTTTAAAATAATACTTTAGGCAATCCTATTTGTGGATTAAGAATAACATAATAGGCCATTGCAAATTTGTGGAGCACTTGTTTTAAAACTCTTTATAGGAAGCTGAACATTTTGTAAATATGGACATTTATTAAATATTTGCATCATAAGAATATTTGATATTTCACTTTCTCAGTTCTTCAAACCTTTTCAGTACTTCAAGTTTCCAAAGGCATTTCCTTAGTAAACATTTAATGTTGCCTTCACATGTTCATCAACGTATGCACGTACGAAATGACCCTGGGCAGAATACCTTTGACCACCATAGACGTTGGCTGCTAACAGCGAAAGCAAACCTTTATAAACTAGCATAAATTCAAATGCGAAAAGTAACAGATGCAGAATAGAGATGTGAGAGACGTGAATTGTCTTGCAAACCGCAGACGTTCCTGTGAATTTGTTCGAACCGCAAAGAACTGAAAAATTTTAAGTATGTACATAAAGTGTGGTTGACCAACGCAGTGGTGACAGCGTCTCTTCATTTGCATGCTGCTACGGCATACACGCATTTTTAGCGTCTACGCGTCGCATGTCATATTCTCGGTGTTGTCTAGTAAATTGCAAGAAGTGGAAATTAACAAGTTTAACAAATTCACAGGTCCGTAGTATACCAAAACTATTTGCAGTAGTAGAATGAAAAGTGTCAATACATTCTATATTAAGAAAACATTATATATGTTGCAGTCAAAGTGTACATTCCATCCAATGTATATATTTACTAGCCAATGCATACATTCACTTTCCATTTCAGTCAAAGCGTTCCCTCACTATAGGAATGAACACTTTAACTAGTGAATGCATGCATCGCCTAGATAATGTATGAAGTTACTAACCCCCTGCAGTCAAAGTATTAATTGATGAATTCCAAAGTAAAATGTAGTTGGAACAAATTTTTTTAAATTAAATTTTGAAAAACGAAACAGATGAAAGATGTAACTCAGAAAACACATTAAAATAGATAAACATTACAATAACAATTTTAAACAATTCACTATGCAACATAAAATTTATTGAAACATAAATAAATATACATTCCATATAAAAGGAAATAAACATTTAAAACATAAAAATACAAAAAAAAATTGAACAGAGAAAAAAAGTGAAACACAAAATAAACAATTATATATAAATAAGAAAAACACGTTATTTGTTTGAACTATTTAAACTTTCATGGCATTTGGAATTGCATTTTTTTTTTCTTTAAGTCATGCACATATATTTGTTGTGCTCTTTGTTTTACATTGGCATTTAGAAAATCCCGGTAGCTAACGACTGTTTGGTTGCAATAGTTCCTAATATAACCCTTTTAAAATTCCATTGCGTGCTCTAATTTGAAAATAGTCATCTATTTGTTTATTAAAAATCCCAATATTGCACGAGAATCTCCCCGTCCTCTATCAACTTCCGGTACCTTAATTCTTACCGTCATTCCTACCTTCGCCGGAGGATGCTAAGCATCAGAAAGTACTTTCATGCTCATAGCATGCTTATGTAAGTTTTCTTTGGACTCTGCTCGGAAATTATTGGTTTGTATTTTCAACGTACAAATATTGCACATTTTATTACATTCCGAATTAACTAAAATGTCACATCCATCACATTTTCGTAGGGCTTCATTCATTAGATTTGCATATTTTTCCTTATTCATACGTAATCTGTTACCTTTTTGTGGAATATTGTTAATATATTCGTTTGTTAATATTCTCATTGACTAGAGGCAGTCCATGAATGCATACATCCACTAGTAAATGCATTTATTTCGATTATAATGAATACTTTAACTACGAATCTCAGCAAATGTATACATTGGTTAGTAAATGTAGACATTAACTAAAGGAATGCTTCAGCGGTAACATATACATATGTAATTGCAACATCGCATTTTTAGACGACCGAAATAATCTGTTATTTCTGTTAAGGAAAGTGATAAGTAATCGAAATTGATATAATTGGGGCAATTTATATTGTAAGTATGCGAGTAAAAAGGTGAAGAAATTGTTTTCAGATTCGTATGCAATACTAATAAGTTCTCTAATTTATTAGAAAATTTGGTAATGTCGTTGGAGATGCCGAGTGAAAATAAAAAAATCCCATCAGGAGAATCATCCATTCTAAGGCATCTAAGGAACCAAGGCTTGAAATCCAAATAGCTGCAGATTGTGGATCATTACCCTAGTTAGGTGTTATGTCTCTTCTACAGTCTCGCCATGACGGAGATCAACGGTATATATTATTTTGTACAACGAGCATGGACTGTAATGTGTATATTATACAGGAGAAATAAATGTTAATTTTCACGTTTGTTTAAATAGACTTACAGTAATTCGCGTCTAGGCACAAAAGTGAGGGAGGGATTTGATAGTGTTGTACACCCTAAGCTGTAACATCAAATCCCATCCGACTTTTAGTGGCGTCGCATCGAGCACACAAAGTGCCAAATTCAAAATGATAATGACGTCCAGAAATTAACGCAACGCAGCGCTGAAAATAAATGTTATCATAGCTTGCTCTGCATTCTTCATGTGCTTTATATGAACAACCAACTATGCTTTATGCCAAATTTGAAGTTGCTTCAAAAACATATTAGTTGCAGTCATTTTCACTACTTTAGATTCCCAAAATTAAGAAATTGTAAATGTTTTTAAATTCCTAAATATGAAATTGGAATGATTACAAACCATATCATTTAATCAAAACTAAGTGTATTGGCTTCTCACATATCCGATAACTGAGGGTTATGGACCAAAACTGAAAAAAAAATCTAAATAGAAGTAGTACTTTTCGATTTTTGTTTAATTTTAGTTTGCTGGAAAGTTGACAGCGCATAATTTAGTTTTGTTAAGAAAAACGAAGTAATTTAAGCGTTGTGAATAAAACATTTTCGGATTTACTATAAAGAAGTCACCCAACCAGTTTAACTATCATCTATTAAAATATGGAGGCGAGAGAGAAGAAGGATGTATGAGGCGGGAGGGTTATCGGAGACGGCGGTGAGGCAGGTACGGGAGAATGGGGGATCGATAGAAGGGGTAATGAAGGTGAGAGTCCGGGAAGTGGAGGAGCAAATTAGGCAGAGTCGCATTGAGAGAAGCGCCTATTACCCAGGGTAACAGACAGTACAAACTGTGGGGAGGAGACCGGGATAAATTACCTGCATTGGAAAGGGAGCGACGGAAAAAGTGACCCTGGCGCGTGCAAGGTGTGGCTCGGAAGTGAGAAGATGGATGGGAGAGGAGTTCAGAAAGTGTGTGCTATGTGAGGATGGATGGGATACGTGGGAGCATGTAGCAGGAAAGTGCATGGGAATGGGTCGCCAGGGTGTCGGCGATAGTAAAGGAGAAGAGAAGAAGAGAGGCTCGACTGGGGATGCTTACGAGGCGGGAGTGTGTACAAGAATGAAGAGTGAAGGTGTATTTATTGTGCCATAGATGGAAAGAAGGAAAGTGGATAAGCTAAGATGATATGGCAATGAAGGTTGATTTATATATATATATATATATATATATACTAAAATATGAATTATTATAAAGGATATAGGGATTTTATAGTTTTTTAACAAGTGTACCCGTATTCAATTTTCAGTCTAATGGAGCGGAAACGATGTACAAAAGCGTTAGTTACAACAACAGTAAAGTTAGATTTACATGAGCGCTGAAGTTGAATAAATACTTTTAATATCATATTATTCCATACACTTATTGACAGTTGTTCGCGCGTATTGCGTCTTTTACGATGATTTCTATATGCACTCGCGTTTCTAGCCACGAACTCTAAATTAATAGCCAGGGTGCATTGATCCTCCGACAGGCTCACAACGACAAGGTGGTAAATTTAACAAATATTTATTGAAAACACTTACAAACCTTACAACTTACCTATTCAAGTCCGAAGTCAGCGCATGACAGCGTTGAACAATAGTGTTATAAAATACTAATTTAGTTCATCTGAGGGACTACTTTCCAATGAAAATATAATTATTCCCATTAGTTTATAACATTGATAAGCGCGATTTTGCTTAACACGGTAAATATCGGGGATCTATGTCCGCGCAAATCAAGAGATTACTTTTTCACAACTTATATCCTACGAATTTCATTGAAACAGCCAAAATCCAAGCATTTCTCTTTAACTCTAATTCAATTTTCTTGTCATAAATGGCGTTAATTTGGTATACACATTTTTGTCCGGAACTGTTGAATATAATAAGACTACGTGTAAAAAACATTTTTACTTTACAGCATGAAAAAAATCACTACAAATCCCACACCTACTACCAAGATCTCTATTGTAAAAGTTTTACAGACTTATTACAAATTTCATCTTTAAAAACCACACACGTTACATCGTCTAACGATGAAATCAAACTTTATACAATTTAACAGACATCTACTACACTTTCGTGCATAACTTATCCGGTATGAAAGAGGTTTAGAGAACCAAATATTACTTTTCAATTCAAATTGAATCTCAATTTTGCAATAATACAAAACGAACGTAATGAAAGTTGCATTAACAGTAAATGCGTACGAAGATTGTTTATCGTGTGGGTGGTGCCAGCGTGAAAGAACAGGAAAGTATCAAAAGATTGACGTGAAATTGGAACTCGTGGGGACGCGACAGAGAAAGATGTGTTGGTTGGTTGATCTCGGCCCGATCAGCCGCAATTCAAAGTAGATTGAGTGAAATGTGGTTATATTCATGCATATACGGTGCGAAGAAAAATTCCTGATTTATATCATAAACTTATATGCATGAAACGTCCGAGGAAATAGACAACAAATCAATGAAGTATAATAAAGATATATGTTAATTAATTACAGCAACGTTTAAACAAGCTGGAATTAGTGCTTCGAACGGAAGTTCAATCCACTTGCCAATTGCAATTGACAAGAGGCAAGTATAATTGGCAATTGAGTCGTATGAATGTGCACAATTGTAAATATTTTCGATTTCGTTCATTGGTATGCGACGTACGAAAACCGTGCGCATAAACAAGCGTAAAAGCAGCGAAGTAAAGAGAGCAGGGCAGGTTCATTGACTGAATTTATTGGTAAGTAGTTTGCACATGTCCGGTAACCCACAAATTTGACTCACGAACAAATAATACTTTGGTAAATCATCGCCTCGTTTTGCCTATTTGGGTATTGTCAAAACAGTTCCGTTGATTGTTGGTCGTACATGAAATGTTTATATGAATGATTCTTTATTTCCCACCAATAAATTGCAGAAGGAATAAAATTCATTTTATAAGTTTGTTAGCGGTCGGAAATTAACTTCAAAGACTAACTTCAAAAATCTCAATCGTTGGGTTTTGCTGGGTGGCCTGTGGAGTCGGTCAAAGTTATAACTTGGTCATTTTCGCGTCATTTGAAAGTGGTTCCAAAAAAAGCTGCATGCAAGATTTCGATTTTTATCATTTTTGACGACCTTTATAAAAATATAATTTAAAATATAATCAGGATGTCTAGAAAAGTGTAACCCTTGTTGGTTTGTCAGAGACGATTGTCAGAGGAGGTAACAGGCCGGGAGGTTGAGGAACAGAAGCGTCAGGAAAGCATTCGGAACAGCACTTACAACTCAACATACAGGCAGTTACAGACGATCAACCACAGATCAGCATATATAGACAAGAGGCAATGAGTGCGAAGAATAAGCGTGTGATAGCAAGGGCGAGATGTGGATCCGAAGAGAAAGGAAGGAAAGTATGGATGGGGAAGAATACATGATGTGTACACTATGTCGGGGAGCATATAGTGAGGGAATATATGGGTGTAAGGGATAGGTGGAGAAATGGGTGTGATTCTGTGAGTATGAATGTGAGATAATGGTTGGATGAGGGAGGGGGAAAGGAAGGAAGCAACATAAGTGGTTTCGTTAAGTATTTTTAAGTCTTTGTTACCGTTAGACATACTTATTTTAATGTTATTTTATTTATTATTGTGATGTGGGATGTGTTCATAAATGAATGTGTTTTGAGGCGTGTAATGCCAGAATAAAGGCTGTTTACATACAATAAAAGAGTATTTGGCATAAAAATATAACAAAATGTAACAATATAGGGAAAAAATATAGAAGTGGGTATAAATAGATTCTCGCGTCGACGTGGTTCTAGAATAAAATTTAAAATACATAATTATCCATAACATATAATTACATACTCAAAAGTACAAGTGGCTCCACCATCCAAACTGTCTTCTATAATTGTTTCTATTTGTTCAATTTCTGATTCATTCCTAATTATTTCGTTTCTCTTCCTATCTTTCCTGATCACCTCATATATTTTTCACAAGATCTTCATTTCTGCAGTCCTTATCCTGCTTTTCTCTTTGTTGTTCAATACCCAAGTCTCGCTACCATAAGGTATTACAGGTCTGAGATTTATAAATTGTGAGTTTCGTGGTTCTGGTTACTTCTTTATGTCTTTATATTTGCTCAATTAATAGTAGGTGCAGTTTACTTGCATTATTCGTGGTTAGTTTCATTATCTTGACTTCCTGTGCTGCTAATTTTGACTCTTAAATATTTGTAATGTTCCACTTGTTCTAATTTATTTCCTTTTAAATCTCTTTTCATATTATTTATTGTTTTCTCATCTATTGCCATAACTTTACTTTGGGATATATTTGACTTCATAATACTTTTCTTTACATATTTGAGAGCAAGTACTTTTGCAATCCTAGCTCAACAACATGTAATCATGTTTTTCCTCTCTAAAATCTCCCATACTTTTGTGATAATACCTAAAATTGTGATTCACCTATAGTTCTTACAATCCCCTTTGCCTTCAGTTTTGTATATTGATACAATCAATCCTGTGTTCCATTCCTGTGGAGTTTCAAAATTATTTCAAACATTTATATGACTAGAATTATATAGACAAAAACTGAATAATACAAATGAATAGTGGGTAATTTAACTAATTGCCTATTGCAACATTCGTACTGCATTATATAGAACAATTTCGGGAAGTTTGAAACATTTTATGGCCTTTAAAATTATAAACTATTAAAAGAAACATGTGCTCCAGTTAATTAATTGATAGATACATTGCTTTTCACATTACTACATTACTTATCGAACCATATGCGATGCTCTAACTCAAGTACCAACTAAGAAACCAAACAAATTATTCAGTTACTAGTATGCGGGAAGCAATGCGCCTTCCGTTTCGTTCAAAGTTATTTATAAAACACAAAATTATGAATGAACGAATATCTTGGTTCAAACAAGTACCTAGGTTTAGAAAATAGTTGTTTAAATGGGATACACGTCGGTCAATGCTTGCCTGCACCTTAGTAACCTTAGTCGATAATGCAGTGACACAAACCGAGCACGGTGTGCACACCTACGCTGATATCTCATTAGTGTCGCACCACGCAAGTGATGTGAAACCGTGTTCACGATACCTGCAAGCAAATGCCATCATGACGCGCCAACAAGGCATATTTGAACGTGTTTTTCCATTCATTTGAATCAACTAGACGTAACTTACAGTCGAATAAAAACGCATGTATCCAAAATTGAGAATGAAATAGATATTTGACAACGTTTTTACGGCAGACAATTTTATCAATACAGAGTTAGGTTTCCAAATAAGTTTTATATAAAAAAAGTCTGAACTAGTTAGATTAGTATGTATAAGTTTCTATACCAAGAAATAGTTGTCACAACATTGGTTGAACTAAAAGGCCTTCGATTTATTTTTTCGATTTATTTCATTTATTATTTCGTATAATTTCAAACAAATTAAATTTCATGAAATAAATTGTTTTGAAACACTTCTACAGAGTCGAACGCCAATCAGCAATATAGATCATAGTGTCTTAGGAAGTAAGAGATATATTAAAGTACACTCGAATTATATTATTAGAAACGCAAAGAAAAATAATTTGAGGCACGGTTGTAGTGCGTGGTAAAGATTTGAGCTGACCTAAAAAATATGAGTCGTTTGTGTTTTCGGTTGAGCGTACTGAGTGTGGTTAAACGGGAAAACTATATAAAGAGATAGTTTCTGTAAAATATTTTTTTGCCTTTAATAAATTACACATATTGCACTGAGGGTCTGATTGAACATAATTTGGAGCACGCACTCACACTTAATTGTTGCTAATTGCGATGCTTATTTCGGATGCAAAGCATCCATCTTCACGCATATACTGTCTAATAGATGTGATATTTTTCAAATTCAAATCCGTTAAATTCGTTTTGCTTTTTTACGACTGGAATAACGCGAAGTAAAAATTGTTATTAATGCTTTAGTTTACAATCAATCCTATCAATACTTGATAGGAATGTTTAAAATGGCTTTTGAATATAAAAAATTCGTAAACCGAGATTTACAAAATATTTGTCTTCTATTTATAGTTCTGCATGAATTTGGTGTTTTCCAAAGAATAGATGGTTCCAAATTAATCTAAAGTACTTTCACTATATTTTGAATAATAAATTACTCTACATTTTTACCAATTAATGCAGCATTAACCTAAGCTATTTTAGGTTAACTTTTACTAAAACAAAATGTTTCATATTCTCATAAACATTTTTGAATTAGAATCCATTCGCCTATTACAAAAATTCCAAAAAAAAACAGATTAAGAATTTTATTAGACTAATTCTCGTCAAATTTACAGAACAGTGTTCTTTAATGTTTTGTAAATCTACCATCTTATGAAAATAAAGTCAAAATTATTGGAAATCATCGACATAAATCCTTTAGTTAACCTACGACATCTAAGTATAGCCCTGCATGTTCGGCACAGTACATATGGGTTTAGTACTAATACATGCGTCGCTTAGTAGCAGCACATGGCGCATCATCCAAAGACGAAAATGAAATGCGACGAACAGCAAGAGAAGTAGCCAAAGAACGCAGGGTTATTTATAGAACTGCCATGCGCTGTTTGCTGCGTGAGCGGAGCCGTCTGGAAATTACTCACTGAGCTCCTGCAAAGTGACGCCTTTCTAACTCCGGATCATGTGCATGGACTAAGGATGCACAACTGCACCACATCTTACAAGCGTTTGAGAGGGGTTGAAATTCTGATAAAATTGCACATAATCATACAGCAACCAGTCGGAACGGCATAATTAGAATGGATTCCGTAGTTGTAGTTGTTAGTATGTGTGCAAAATAACCACAATTAGCTAATTCCTATCGGCTTAAATTGTTAAAAGTTGCAATAAGGAATGTCACCCAATTTCATTCAACATTGCAATTTAGGCGAACATAAGACATTGTCCTCTTGGAATTTTAATTAACTGAATCATGCAGTTTCCTATAGTGTTGTAATATAGTATAATTGAATGAATATGATTAATACAATGTTTTCAATTTTCTACCGAGCAGGTAGGAAAGGTTTTTTGAGATTTTTTAAAAGAAATTATTTGAAATATCAGATCGGGCTTTATATGAAGGAGCTTTGGAGAATAGTTTAAATATTTTTTATTTTACATTTTTATAAATGGACGGAGTACATAGTAATTAATATATACACATAGTATATTCTAGTCTTTGATATGGTGAAATTTGTAAATATCGCATTTTGATTTCAAGGAAAAATTCCAACATAAAAAGCCCACAAATCCAAAAACTCGAAAAAAAATCGCAAAAAATCCTATGACAAAAACTAGATATTACCTATTCTTGAGTGATTTTCAAGATATTTGTGCTACCGTTTCGAAACATCGCGTTTGAAAATTTGTTGATGCATAAAAAATTTAATGAACCAAAAACTCTTGCTATTATAGCTTTGTCATTTTTTGGAATTTTTATTTGAAATTTGCTTCAGACTTTGTATATTAAATAGCGATTTATTTTCATCAGACATTTTTAAGATAACATACTTAATAAGAAAATCAAGAACTTGAAAATTGACGGGAGTGCGTTTGACCACACGACTAAAGTAAAACTAAAATATTCTTATTTTGCCCACCTGGGCAGCACAGTTGGTAGTGCTTCGGTCTACCGTGCAGGCGGACGGGGTTCGAGTCCCTGGGGTGGGTACCCATAAGTGTGAATTAATTAATTAATTAATTCAAACACAATTATTCACACAAAAATCCACACATTCAAATTCACACTACAAAAATCACAACAATTAAAATTCAAATACCAAGAACACATCAATCTCAGTATGCGCATCCCACTACAATCACAACAAGCAAAAACCACGCCACGAGGCACACAACACTCCACAAGGATCACAACTCAACTCATCAATACAACACAAAAATCACAACAATCACAAAAATCACAACAATCACAAAAATCACAACAATAAAAACATCACATTACCATGTATATAAAAATAAATAAATATGTATCCAGGTTGAAGGGCTAGTTAGGTCGATGGCCAGGTCTGCCGTCCAAATACAATTTTTTTTAATTCTTATTTTTTAATCATTATTTTCATAATTAGTAATTGATTTTATGACTGACAAATAAAACAATAGTCTTATGATATTAGAAAGAAGATATATGTTTCGGAATGAATATGAGCAGTTTTATTAAAATCGTTACATCGACTCTACAGAAAATACTGTAATCCCACACAACAATTTGGTATTTGAAAGAGACTGAAATCACGTAATATTTCATACCTTAAAAATGCCCAGATCAAATTACATTTCCATAAATAAAATACGAATCTACCGTTAAATTTGTATTTTAGTGTAGTTCCTCTTGAACAATATCTTGAACAACATTGAATGGAACAATCGAGAAATAAAGTTAAACAATGACATATTCTCCATTTACATTCTATTTCCATCTCATTATGATTTACATTATGTTACGAACATATTTAACCTGCATGATGTTTATTCCAAGAGAGATGAAGAAATTATATAAGAAATGGATGTAACAGTGAAAATCATATTTCCATATAAGGTATCTGTGTGTTAAACTTCTTTTAAACTGCATTTCAAATATGTCCATCATCTTACGTTGACAATAAATTTCATAGTATCCACCCAGACCACATGCATAGAAATTAACTAATTTTAGTTTTCTATTATTTAAATAAATATTTATAAATGTTATTGTCATTCCTTATAGACATACGTTGCGCTAGGTATTAAATGTATTCTATTATAACTGGGCAAAGTGCATACATGCGTTCATTCTATGCATATTTGGCATAAATTGTGGTATGTCCTTGCTGTACAGTGTACACTTAAAAGGTGTTGGAGTCTATAAATTTCCATTACGGATTTTTTAAAGCGTCTTCCTCCTCTATAAAATATATGAATTTGATGTCTGTGTAGGGGTTACTCAACCATAAACCACAAACCGCGAGTTTTTTTCTTCTTCAAAAATCGGAACTGAAAAATCAACATAGAAATTCAAGCAGCATGTTTCATTTATTTGAATAAAAACGATTATGAAGGGTTCTGGGATTTCCTTATATGTTTCTTGTTTTCATGCAAGTCTCTCCAATGGCTGTCAATTGCCAGTCTAACGTAGCGGACCGATGTTCGGAAGCATACAAAATAGTTGCATGTAAAACTGCTAATACTGTAATACTGTTAAATTAACGCATATGCAGATGGAGGGTACACCCATCAATTCATACTGCACTTTTACATTTCTTCTTTTTCCCATATAACTTCATTAAGTGCAGCCACATTCTCGCCACCTTTCTATTAAATTTCCAATCTTCCAATCTATTCCATTTTCCCACCTCTCTTCCAGGCCCATACATTCCTTCCCTCATCATTTGCTCCGAAGTATTCCACCATTCCACCCTTGCTGCTCTGAACCATACCTCATCGAGCCTTTCTTTTTGTTCATATTATTTTTATCTCTATACGCTGATCTGCGATATACGACCTGAGGCGGTTTATACCGTGGATTGTACGAACTGCCATCTATGGATTCCTGTCAGATCTGTTCCTGAGTACAGGAAATAGGCCGAGGAGTAGCTTATTTTCCGCACTCACGTCTCAAGGCCTACTCCCTCCTTTATGAAGTCTCTTAGTGCCATTCCTGACAGACCCACAGCTTCACATGTCTTTCTTCTAATCACATTACATTCACTCGCTCCCTTTCGAGCACACCACTACCATAATTATTACTACTATAGGTTGTGTTAATACAATTACATTTTAGCACTATACAAATTGTGTGTTATACTGTGTAAAAACGTACTTGAAATGAACATAACATCTGCAAAAGTGTATCGCGTTATTTCCTGTTGTAATTAATATGACGCAGTTTCGGTAATGCCTTGCAATTGCGTGATCATCTTCAAGGTTGTGCTTTATATACATTAGGCCTGAAACGTGGATGGAATTAGATAATGTTATATCAACATTTTATACATTGTAAGACTTCAATAGAAACACAATATTTAATTCGTAAATTTGAAATAAAATACAAGCATTCTTATGAGTAAAAGCAGGTGTCTTAAGATTGAGAATAGTTTAATGCGCAACTTCTAATTAGTTATTATGTGGTTATTTCGTCAAAATGTTAGTCCAAGTTTTAAATTATAAAATACTATATAAAAGATTAACAATTCAGTAAGTACACAGTTAAGTATAGTCAGAAAGTTAAATATAGTCTATGTGGAAAAGGGCTAGTTTTACGATTGAATGAAAGTGCGAATCTCAAAACACATAACATTTCTTGCTATGAAATTAGTAAATTATATTTCTCGTATGTCATTATTTCGAAAATATGCCGAATCAAATTCACACTTCTTCTGATTAATTACAAGAATAATAGACAAATTAATAAAATCTAGCGTGTGTTACTAACAATTCCAAATTTGTCGATTTTATAAATTACAATATTATGTATGATTTTTTTCTCTGGTTTATTGAGTGCATTGTAACTTGATTTTTTTAATTAACCAGCATTGTCAAAGGTCTCAGGTAGGCATGTCAGGGTAGCCTTGATATAATCCCGTATATAAGTATCAGTTTCGGGTTAATCCGGGCTTTCACTTTCCATGGTTTAACCCGTGTTTCCTTAAATTATTCGATTTCCATACCAGTATGGGTCGCATACTGCCTTATACTGAAAGTTCTTTTTTAATAATAATTACTGTCTTCCAATTCCAAATGCGTTGATTTCTGGAGTATCTAGAGATACATGGTAAACATATTTGAAGGTAAGAGAATTTTTCCAAGTTGTACCCTGATATCTTAAAAGCCAATTACATGGAAATGGTTCACGGTCTATGTGAATGAGAAATATATAAGATATACTTGAGCCTAAAGTGCTCTTAAAAGATATGGGCACTTAATGATTGGTAAAGCATTTGTCCTATAACCATAAAAATATTTAAGGTATAGTCTCCAACGTGTGAGGCCTCATTAGTACTTCCATTAAAATGGATCTTGATGGCTTTTATGTTTGTTATATATTCAGTCTATATAAACACAATTGGAATTTATCTAAAATATATTTCAATAAAATAGCCACTAACAAATTTTTACATTTTAAATAGTACAAGTACTTTAGTTCAAAGCAGTAATGATCATCACTAACCTGATGTGCAATAAATCGATAATTAATCGTTCCTTCTCAGTTAATTGCATGGACGTTCAGCAAAATGCGGAAATGAATTAAAGACAAGCCGTAGACAATCCGAGCGATAGACATGTGTAATAAATAGCTTCCACGGTGTCAAAGCGATTTTACAATAACGATAATTAATGAAGGAGTGAGGAGTTTAATTAACTATTACGCTATACCTTCCTCTATGATTCTATAGACTAGTGAAAAGTACTACAGGGTTATAAGGAACAACGTTGTTTGTTGCAAGGTTGCACTCTTGCAAGTTATATAACACACACTGTTATTCAATTTATGGATCTAAAATTAAATTAAGATTTGATAAAATTCGTAATTCGCAGCGATGTTCATGAAATTGAAATGTTGATAAGCCACGAAGAGCTAGCTGCTCATTCGACTCGGAATTTAATTAAACATACATTCTCTCGGTGCATTAGACAATAGTTTAAACCATAAATGCTTGTGAAATTAAATTCTAAAACAACAAGAACGTTCTTCTATTTCAAATCCCGTTGAACATTTGCAGCCAAGCTATTATTCAAATAGAAATAACTGTATTTTTGGATGAAAGAAATAGAACAATTTAACAATAGCATAATGAAGAACATAAGATATTCATTAGATGTATTATTTAATTATTTAAGGCTATACAACTTTTGTTATTAACTTGTGTTAGTTTTTGTAAAATATTTCTATGCTTAACAGACTATATAGTGGGACATATTATTTAATTTTCTCTATTTTTTTTTCTTATAAAACTGATAAACTGAAGGAAATAAAATTAGGCGTTGTTCTAATTCTAAAGTATATTTAAATTAAAGTATATTCAGTTAATATAATTCAGTAAAGCCAACTCTCTTAATTAAAATGGTATTGCTAGGCAAAAACAAAATCAGATGCGAAAGGAATTCTAGTAATACTTGCAAGAATAAACAACACTATGTGTTTGTTTCGTATTACATAAAATAGTTTGCTCCCCTCTTCAATCAACATTACATAATATTGCAGGTAGTATTTTTACATCTTGCACAATTTTCGTGCAAGATGTAAATGCGTACAATTTCTCAACATGTTTCTAATTTTTGATTGTGGCTCACTGTATAGGTTTTGTTAACTGAAGGTACGTCATCCAAACCTCCTCTTTATTCAGGTCTTGGGTAACTGAAGTACGAGGTCTCATTTGTAGCTGATTAGGGTACCAAAAAAGGGAATATTAACAGTTCACGACGAAAAACCCGCGTACTGTAACCAGATTAGACTTATTGTTCTATTCGATGTGATTATTAACAAAAGACCCCTAGGTTGTTAGTAAAGAAAATAAAATATTTGTCAAGGAGTTTGTGCGTCAAACCTTTTCCTATAAGGTTTCAATTGTCAATTTGTTCCATTTACCTCATACCAGGAGTATTTTCTAGTTTTGTCCACCTATCCATCGTGAGTTCTGAACCTATAAGCTTGGACCTTGTCTCTTTCTTGGCTAGTTGGTTAGCCATGGTAGGTATATGTTTGTAGTTTAGAACTCAACTAAGGGTAACGTAATTGCTCCTAGCCAGATGCCGCAGGTTGTTTTGGCATTCCCGGATGTCGAGGACTAGGAACTCGTCTTTGGCTATTTAAGCGGACAACCTGAGCAGATAAATTTGCGAGTCGCAGCAAGCAATCTCACGCTCTAATCCAGGGTTTCCAAACTGCCTACAGTGGCGCCTCCCTTTCTTCAATACACTTTTTGGCACCACACCCTGTTTACAAATATGTTCTTTTCAGTCACCACAGTAATTTTCCAAGGGGGAATGTGTTGAGCCGTTCACTTATTTTGAGACACTTATCGTAGGGTTTTAGGGATAAAATAAGTCAGGATGAGTATTTTAAGTGGTTCTGATTGCTCTGAGATTATGTATTGCCCTTGCCTTTTTTTTTCTATCTGTTCGAGGCTCATCACACTTTTTAGGAATCTGGAGCATCCAAGCATTTTTTGCCGGTTCTCTTTATTCTGAATTGTATTCTGAGATGTATTACCATTCTATTTCCCCTGAGACCACTAGGAGCCTGCCCAGTTTGGAAACCTTTGCGCTATTCCACCCCTATGCCCTCTTTCAACTCAAGGGCTACATCCACCCGCCCGTCCAGTTTCAAAAATATTCAAAAATATGTTGATTACAATATTCTATATTCTATATTCAATATTCTTAAGAAACAACTTACCGAAAAACGATTCCCAGCTGTCCATTTCTTCATCTATGGCTTCTTCTTCATAACTGGGATGTAAATCCGAATATATAATCCCTGGTTTATCTATGTTATCCGAGTATTGCAATCTTTCGCTATCACATTCACAAATGCGTGTATTCTCGATGTAACCAATGTTGCGGTCACGATCACACATCTTCGCCAGCTGCATCTGCATTCCCTTTTTTGCCTGCTCAACTCGATTGCACACTCTGCACTGCACGCACAAAATATTCTCACACGACGCTCATCAATTATTTGCTCTTAATTAAGAGCAATGCCTAACAATGTTTCGCTCACTGTATTCCGCAAGATATCGCGCGGTGCAATACAAATTCGTATTTATTGTAAACATCACTGACGTTTGCGAGGTGTTGAACGCCAAATAATGCGCGGAACAATTGAATTATGAGGTCGGGGTGAACATGTGTGCGCAGCATGTGCGGCACGACGAACGCCGCAGGAAAATACCACACCGCGGTTGGCTCTAGCGCCGCATTACGACGTCTCCGCAACAACGCAACCAGCAAGACTGGGCGCCGAACTGCGCAGAGTTCGCCACTGGTCGCCAACGCTTCGCGCCATATATGATAGCAACTTTCGGGAGGGAGAAGACGTTCGGGTACAAGGACAGTTTGGTACGTTCCTATGGTACGTTCCAAACGTAGAGGAGGCAGCACGTTGTGGTGCCCACAGATAACGTAAGGCAGTTACATCGCGGTGCTTCTTGGTGGAAATGTTCTGAAACTCGAGAAATTTTTGGAAGGCCTTGCAAATAAAATGGTAAAATGGTAAAATATGAATTGAATGACTCCCCCCTGTTCGGTACGGACAGCCTAATGACGGACGCCCCTTGTATACTAATGTGACCTTTCTCCATATATACAAAAGCTGAAATACGCCTTCCCACAGTTTTAAAAACGCTTAGTTATTTTGTGTGTGAATGCCAACAGTATTGAATCCAAAAATATGGTAGTGCGTGCCATTGGTTTTCGTTCTTCTGCATTGATCAGAGTAAACACTTCGGGCCGTCACATGGGGGCCCTACCATTATTCCCATAGTCTCCCGCCCCACAGGAAACAAATTCTGTGGGGCCCCAAGCTGGGTAATAAATTTCCAGAATCTCATTTTAACTACTGACAATGAATATTCTGATTGGCTAATATATTTTCGCGGAATAATTACACCATATCTCATATCTTTTTAATAATAATTTAATAATTCGTGCTTGTATCTATTAAATAGCAAGTAATATACGTAGAATAATAGTGGAATGGGGAAATAGTCAATAGTTATCATTATCTCGTTGTTAGTCCCAAAGTACAACTATTGTCATTTTTCTACTCCTGTTGTATAATGTACATATTTCAGTATAGCGTTTCATTGAGCAGTTGTAATTTTTATACATAATAATCCTAGAAAAAGTATAATGACTACTAGCATAGAATACCCTTTCCTAACTCGTGTAAGTTTTCTCTTACTCCCGATGAAACGGGTATCATCTGGTTGTACAATATACTATTATTTTTTACGTATGACGGTCAAAAGGAGTGATATAAAATTATTGTACACATTAGATCTCCCTTGAGACATTACCAGGACGTGGATTCCCAGAGACACTTATCGCGACAATGCATTAGCTCTAATTGTAAAATTAAAAAGGAAGAACCTGGGGAGGAGCAATAAAATTTAATAGTAGTAGATAACTTTTTATTTTTTGGCATCTAACAATATCCTTACAAAAAGCATTCGCCAGTAGACATTTACATTACATCAAAAAAAAAAAAACTCAACAATAATTTACTACTAATATTTACAACCAAAATAAATAAAAATAAAATACAACTGTTGTATTCCACCCCATCCTATTGAGTCATACCTCTCCACCGCTTCCCTTTCTCCCGCAGAAATTGCCTCACTATTGTCATCCTCTCCCCTCCCTCGCCAAACTACTCTCTTACATTCCCACCCGTGCTTCCCAAACCATTCAACACCCCACCCCCTTACATACAGCCGGATGATCCCAAGAATCAACACCGCTCCTATACCACACACACCTATTGTACTCATACCTCATCCATACCTTTTCCCCTGCTCTTTAGTTCCACATCTGGCTCTGGCCATAATCCTTTTCCTTTCTGCGGTCATGTTCTTTTTATCAATATAGGCGGGTCTCCGTGCTATTGTTTGGATTAGGCCGTATCCTGGGTTACATGCACTGTTTCCGATACATTCTTGGCGCTTCTGCTCTTCCACCTCTTGACCCCTTTCACGCACAAACCATTCAAGCAT
>WSZQ02071721.1:0-13418 GCA_019419845.2 Weissflogia rhopalogaster
TACTACGAACATACAAAAACATGTAAACCTATTATATATACTATGTATTACGATGTACATTTGTTTCATGGCAGAAATACTGTAATGGTTGATTTTTGGCAATTTTAATCAATAGTCTTAATCAATAACTATACTATTTAAGAATTTACTCTCCAAATTTCAAGCCATTAGTTGCACTATTTAAAAATAAATAGCGCAATACCGCTTTTTGTACGTGTTGTACGTACAAAAAGCTTCATCAATTTGGTGGAGGACAATTGGAACACTCTCCTTGTAAGTGAGCGGGTGAGTGGGATGTTTACAAGTAATTCGAGTTGGTCATTCAGTAGCGGACCTGGGTTTTTTTTCGATTGCTTCCTTTATGTAGATCGCCTCTAGAACGTTCAATTTATGACCCTTTTTATTCGGAGGTGTTCTTTGAAACGCGTTAGGAAGTTGCGTCATGTTTGTCCAATGTACAATGTCACACTTCTGAGTTCGTGTATTTTGTGAATAATTTTACACCACGTTTTATCAAGAAGTGACTGTAAACTCCGTAAAATATTTTAGAATAGTTTTACTTGAGACAAAAGGTAAATAGAAAAAAAAATAGAGAAAGAGACCTAAAAAGAGTAGACTTAACCTGATTTATGCTGAGGTGTTGAATATTTGAAGCCTTAAAAGTGCAAAATCTGTTATTAATCCCTTTCGATTTTCTATTTATTCCACGTTTTTTTCCCTTTTTTAAGGTTGTTTGAATTCTACTTAAAATCACAAAAAAAGTTGATGAAAATAACTCAATTTGTTTTTAATTATTTATAATTTGGCTACATATCAGTGTTTTCCAAAAACAGAAAAATACTTTAAAAAAAGTAAGATTCAATTGGCTGTAATATTGACCCATCGGATTCACTTGTTAACAAGTTAAAAAGTTTGCCTATCCACGAGTGGGCGCGAATTTGTTTGGCAAACATAGGCGCCACGGCACGGCGCTGCGACAAGGACGTAGAGCAAGTCTTGTGTCAAATATTGACACGCACATTATCACGATCAAATAGTTCCTGCTATTTTATTGTAGTTAACTTGTAAACTCCAACGTTAACCTAACTGCTTGTGAGTTTTCTTGACTTTTAAACTGACAATGAATCGTCTTAGGTACATATTCATAATGTAGATTTTACATGAATTTATAATTTGTAAATTTAGTGTGAAGTTGAATTACATATGCTACTTCTCAATGGGGGTGTCTCTGGCGCAGTTTGTAGCGTGTTGGACTGGTATTTCAAAGGTCGTCGGTTCGAACCCGGTAGGGGACTTCGTCGGGGCGTTGAAATTTTCTCTTTCTGCGTTAAATTCTCTATAATATGACGACAATTGTTTTTTTTAAGTTTATATTTATATATCGTATTCATATGAATAAGTCGCAGGTGAAAAATGCTCGTTGAAGTTTAAACTGCATAAAAATATACCATTTTAATTTTTTCTTGAAAATACCCAACGTTATATTCAAGAAAATTTTATATACTTTGCAAAAATGTGTGTTTATGAAGTTGTATTACATATGCTACTTTTCAATTGGGGTTTCCCTGACAAGTTGGTAGCGTGTTGGACTGATATTTCAAAGGTCGTCGGTTCGAACCCGGTAAGGGACGAATATATTGCTTTCGTATGTATAAGTCGAGTTTGTATGTGAAAAAACGCATGTTGAAGTTTAAACTGTATTAAAATATACCATTGGATTTTTTTCTTGGAAATACTCGACGTTATATTCAAGAAAATTTTATATACTTTGCGAAAATGGTTACACTTTCCGTTTTTGATTAAAATTAAAGACGCTAGAGTGTACGCAAGTCAACTCAAAAAATTCCCTTCTTTGTGTGTTGCTCAGCGCTTTATGTCATTTTCTTCCTTTTAGTATCGATTCTTTCATTTGAAAAATTTAGAGTGTGTTAATGAAGTTGTATTACATATGCTATTTCTCAATGGAGGTCATCCTGTCAAGTTGGTAGCGTGTTGGACTGATATTTCAAAGGTCGTCGGTTCGAACCCGGTAGGAGACTTCGTCGGGACATTCAAATTTTCTCTTTCCATGTTAAATTCTCTAGAATATGACGTCAATTGTTTTTAAAAAGTTTATATTTATATATCGTTTTCATATGAATAAGTCGCATGGGAAAAATGATCGTTGAAGTTTAAACTGTATAAAAATATACCATTTTAATTTTTTTCTTGAAAATACTCGACGTTATATTCAAAATGCTACTTCTCAATGGAGGTCGCCCTGGCTCAGTTGGTAGCGTGTTGGACTGATATTCCAAAGGTCGTCGGTTCGAACCCTGGGCTTCGTCAGTGAGTTCAAATTTTCTCTTTCAGCGTTAAATTTCAATTTCCAAAAAGTTAAATTAATTGTGCTAAATAATTACATGTTCTTCTTTGATATGTCAGTGCTAGCTAGTCTGGGATCGTTCAAACTGTCTGTCAACTGTCTATCAGACGGTCTGATAGTAGTTGTGTGAATGAGCTAGGAAAAATAATTGCGCAATACTCGCTCTCAAAAAAGGTAGGTTTTATTGTGGATTTTCGGAATCCTCAAAAAAATGATGCCAACTTCTTATCGGTAACTACTTAAAAGTGATGCAAAGAATATAAAGACTGATTTAATGGAGCAGATGTTAATACGATATTGTAAATTATAAATTGTGAAATGCATGATTCTCATTCTTATGCAACTTATGCCAGAGAGCAACAAAATCAGGTTTGTCGGAGGTTTGCGTCTGTGGCTGGCCCGAAACGTGCGTGAATAATGACATTAAAACGGCCATAAATTGAATGAACCCATCACTGCGGGCGCGTATGCTATGCTTGAGATTCGGTTGATTATTTCTTATATCATTACCCGGTAGATACTGTGTGTGGATACCTATGTAACAGACAGTGTAGGTCTGTCTGGAAGGCGATCGCGAGACACGAGATGCAAGATTCAATCGTCCAGAACTTATATGGTGATAAATATCCGTCGAACTGGTTTGCATACTTGCCTTTTTATGGTTTCGTTTGCATTATACAATGCTCACCTTTTTTCATTTTTAAATTCTAAAATTTATGTTTAAATTTGCCAAAAGTAGGCAACCCACAATACGCATATTAAGAAACGGGTAAAATTTCTAATATATTCAAATATTTCAATACTACCCTTAAAACCCAGAAAACTTAAAAATAAATACTCCAACATGTATATTTGGTTGCCTATATACAGAGGTTTGCAGAGTCTTCTTTTTATGGTTTCGTTTGTGTGTCTTTGGTTGCCCACACATTTGTATTTTGAATTTAGTTAAATTTTGACAGCGTCTGCAGCGCCATTACCTTTAAACTAAATGTATGTTGGCAGCCCTGCGTGCAACCTGTAAGTTGTTCTTGGGGCGCGCCTGGCGCGCTCAGAACCTTCGAAAGGCGAAATGGTGAAGTGTGACGAAGGGGGAGGGGGGGCACTATAAAAACGCGCACTTTACGTGTGTTTACTTGTATTTTGCTAACGTGTAACAGTTTGCCTTTTACAAAGCCCATCGTTTTCGATATTTAAATTTTAAAATTTAGGTTTATATTTGCCAAAATTAGGCTACCAACAATACACATAATAGAAATAAATACCAAATTTCAAATATTCCTAATGTTATTCGTACAATTAGATCAAATTAGACTAAAAGCCAAATTATCAAAATAATAACTCTCCTTAAAATCCTAAAACCTTAAAATAATTACACCAACATGTATATTTGGTTGTCTATACACAATAAAACAACCCTAAGGTAAGTCCAATACCCAATTATCGACGGCATACACGATGCAATCGTTTTACATATATCCAATTGTTTCAGTTGGTATACAACTTGAATACAGCAAGTTGTCTTCCAATTGACCCGAAAATAAGGTCGGGGGGTCTGAACGAGTTTCACTGGAGCACGTAGCATACAAGGATCTTTCGAAAATGATGAAACATACCGATGAGAGTAACCCTTTAAATTTTCCCCAATCGAGAACATCGCAACCGAACATACACAAACCCCAAGCAACCCAATGCGCACAACCTTGCCGTGGCGGGGCGTTAAACGAGGCACGGTAGACCTTCTGCGACGGGCGAAATACACAATTATAGAGCGCAACACGCATGTTTAAGCGTCTCGGACGAATTAAAAGTCTTCCCAAGTTGCATTTTAAAACATAACCAACTCTGTAACGAACTGTAGAGCGGGTTGGAATATTATTAAAATGTTTCCATTAGAAATTCCAACCTTTTATCACATACCCTGCCAAAATTTGTAATATAATTATTGGGGAGTTGAATGTCCTTAAAGGGAGGAAAATGAGTTGGAAGGAAAGAACGTCATACAGGAAGTTGAGTTAATTTAATTATTTTTTTAGTTTTAGTTATTCAATGGAGGATATTCAATTTAGTTAAAATAGGTAACCTAAAACACATTTGCTAATATAGGCAACCGAACGCACATCAGACATTCCTACTTTATAGCTCTTAACATATTTATAAGTATTGATATTTATAGAATGAATTTTAGGGAAAATAAACGACACAGGCATAAATTATCTAATTTGTGGTTTAGTTAAGTTAACAATATTTATAATCGTTCACTGATGACATCCTTTATTTATTTTATTTTTTTTTAATATTTTCAAAATATAAATATCTTATTATTATTTATAATTTGAAAATATAAGGATAAATAAATAATTTCATAAAATTTGTATATAATTTTTAAATTAATAATGTCAACGATACATAGTTGAAGTATTTAAAATAAAAAAACTTCGTCCGACAGGATTTTAACCGCTCCCTTCTTCTCTTTTACTAGTTAAAATTGTAATAGCCGTTCCTCTATATACAATTTTAGAAATATTGTTATGAACATTTTACATTTTTCTTGCACCGACAAATGTTTAAAAAACTTTATTAAATAATAAAGCGAAGAATAAGACTAACAGAGAAAAATAATAATACAGTGCGTCATCTCGCTTTAACAGGCATTGTTTTTTTGATAGACGTGTAGAATATGCCATATTCTACACGTTTACCAAATTTCAATCAAATCAGCCTCTCCTTGAATGATTTTTATGTTTAATGTTGATTTATTATTATTATTTGTATTTGGTCCGGAGACCTTCACTGGTCCTTCAGCCTGGATACATATGTTTATTGTGTTTGTACATATTTACAAGTCATTGAGATTTCTTGTTTTTGTATTTTTTTGAAGTTGTTATTATTGTGATGTTGTGGCTTCTTGTTGTGTGTGAGTGGAGTCTTGTTGTGTGTGCGTGTTGTTTTTTTTCTGAGTTGCGCATTGCGATTGTTGAGTTGTGCCTTTTGTTGTCGGTGTGGATTAATATTGTGATTTTAAGAGTGTGTGAATTTGTAATGTGAATTAATAAAGTGATTTTAGCGTGAATTTATTTAATAATAAATTCACACTAGTGGGGTGTCCACCCCGGGGACTCGAACCCCGTCCGACTGTATGGTAGACCGACACCTTACCAATTGAGCTGCCCAGGTGAGCGTTTAATGTTGATTTTTATTGATTGTTTTTTTTTTGCGATAAAGAAGCGACACATACCCAAATGAAATGATGATTGTTGCCATTTTATTTCTTGAATAAGTAAAAATAAATTATTTCAAAAAATATACACGTAAATTCTATGATTTTAACGATAACAATCGATATTTTCATTTTTTGGACGAAAAAAAAGTTACCCCTGACAAGATTCTTTTCCTCTTTCACTCGGTAATAATGCAGTAGTCGTGATACAATGTTCATTGTTCTACCGTGAAATAAACCGTACATAAGAACACTGCATGAAACTATCTTTCCTGACTTATATCTTTTATATATATTAAATTATCGTAGCTTCCAATGCACAGTAAGTAACTCGCAATTTCTTAAAAAAAGATACAAATTTATCAGACCTTGCACCGAATGCCGCGAATGTCGTCAAAGTGTGAAACATTCAACTCAAAACGCAAACGTTGCCGTTTCGAGTCTCGTCTTGAAACAAGGGTACACACATTCCACGTGCTTACATATAATACCAATACACCAATACATACAAATATACACGTACTCAACCAAACCCATACATACTTAAGTACAGACTGCAGCTGATGTGAGAAGTATGTAAGCGTGAAGTTATAAATAGAATCGCAAGCAAGTCAGTGCACTTTCAGAGCCGTAATTGTCTTGTACTTTCCGCGGCGGCCAGGGGCCAAAACTCGTCGGCCGACAACCATCTCACTCACAACCTTCGAGATTTCTATCCTAACCTCAAACACGAAACATACGTGCAAAACAGATTTGCTAATTAATTATGCATTTTATGGAAACTTTGCCGAAACTTTCGGACGGAAGGGTCTGGCGAAGCGGCGATAAAATCTCGATGCAAAGTATGTGACAGCTTTCCAACATGCATAAACTTTGCGGACGGATTGCAATCATTCGATGGGATACTGCGATTGTGAATTCATACTAATTAGTGCATTATGGTGGTTTAGAGAGAGAGAGAGAGAGACTAGTGGTAGAGTTTGGTTGATTAATTAATCCCCCAAACGGTCGACGTATAAATATGTTCGTTAATAGTATCATGGGACATGTGTCATTATTTGACTTATAGGCAACCAACAATACTCGATGCTGAATGAAATTATTGTTAGAAGGGTGGACGAGGAGGAGGAAAAGGATGAGGTGGCTTTCGGGATTATTATATGTAAATTTAGTGTGAATTTAGTGTTTGGCAATTGCAAGAGAATTCAATGATTATAAAATTGAAAATAGGGGCCCGACGTGTGTACGCCTCTCGTGGATGGTGTCGAGGTGCACGCACAGAGCTGGAGTTGTAAGTTCCACGAGCAACAAAAGGTGATGAAGGAGAGATCACTAACTGAGGTTTTTAGGCTCTTCAGTGTTAGCGAGTGACTCCAGCCATTATAGTTTGAATACTGCTTTATTAATTTCAAAATACAAACTTATTTACTAAAATCTAACACTAATGATAGGGTAGAAGGGCGGCCCATTAGCCGAACACTGCGGTACGACGCGTCGTCATGCTCGCTCATGACAAGAAGTGATTAGCGCGTGGTAAATATAGATAGCCTTTATGGTTGATACCAGACATGTCAAAAAAATATCGATATTGATAAATATCGATATATCAGCCTCAAAATTTAGAACCGAAATATCGGTTCTAAGTAATCAAATGAAAAACTGTCCCAGGAGTTTGAAGATATTTTCACGCTGAATCGATTGGTGCATGATTTACAATCCTAGCAATATGGAAAATATGAAAAAAAAATGAAAAACCCAAAACTGGATATTTCTGAGAAAAGACGTCTTTTTACACGATAAATATTTCAATAATTACTCAACATTTAGGCGTAAATGTGCATATCAAAAGAAACTATATTTAATGAGGAATTAATCCGTGTAAGAATAGGCATTCTATAACATTCAGATTAGAATATATTTTCGAAGAAAGTTTGAATTTCACGTTTTGGTTCCGCATTTTGCCGCTATGTGGTACCGGTCGGACTCGGTCCTCTTTACCACATAAAAAATAACAAAAGCATTCTACAAACAATTGAAAGCTGGCAAAATACTGAGGTTAAGATATGCAACATTTTTTAATAGTTGTGCGCATGTGCGTGATTAAATGGTGTTTGGTCTGCGCACATTTGCGGAATATGCTTGTTTTTACGTCCGTTTTTACAGCCCATTTGCTCGCCGCCTAATAAAAATGTAAAGCACTTCCTTTACATAATTTGTTCGGGTATTAAGTCGTCGTCGTCGTCGTGGATGGAGACGGCGGCAAGTGGCGTGGCGAGTGCGACCGACTGGTTTGGTTGACGGAGTAGGGGGCGGCAGCGACGGCGTTCACGACCGGCGACCTTCTCGCTCCCGCTGGCGGCTCACCGCCTCTTTATATCATTTCCTAAATGGGGCGTGTTTAGGTTTAGTGTAAATGTGTTGACTTTGTCGCTGAGATTCCCCAGATTAACGTGTAACATTTGCCAAACTTTAGCAATAACAAAAAAGATACAGCAAGAGAGGGATGCACATAAATTTCGTATTCTTCGCTTTCTTCTACTTGTTGTTCGAAGAATGACAAACGTCGTTTAAAGGAATAAAATCGTTGAAAATACGTTTGGAACGTTCTTTTCCCGAAGATCTACCAAACTAATTTAGAATACCTACAAATGCAGTTTACATTCAAGGAGAGTCCACGCTCTGTCAAATGAGTTTCGCAAAACTAAAAATATTGTCGGATACTAGATTTTTGAAGAAAAAATATGGTAAAAATCCAAGGAAGTAATGCCTGATAGTTTCCGAGAAAATAATTGTTAAACTTTTAATTCGAGCGCTAATTTACAGACTCTAGAATGTATAGCCTCTGATTACAACCCCCGACAAGGTGGCCTTTTGGAGTAGTAGTTACGTTGTCGGTCCGTTAGCTTTCTGGTACTGTTTAAGGCGAATCAAATCTTACTCATGTTCATTTTTTTTGCTTTATTCATGTAATTTTTATGACATTTGTGCATTATTGGTATATTTATTATTAGTATATATTTGGTATATATTACATTTTTTATTTTTTAATATTTTTTACCGAGCATCGACTGCTATGGTCATTAGCTATATTCAATTCTTCTTTCAATGTAATTAGTCATATTAGAGGCTATTAGACACTATTGATAAGAAGAAGAATTCACTTTAATATGCATCCCCACCGAGAATTGAACCCAGGACCTCATCGACAGGGGTCATCGACCTAACCATACCACTTCGCCACTTGGCTGAACATATATATTACATTTATCTGATGGTTTATTTATTTTGATACAACAGCCTTATGTTTTCCAAGCTCCATGGCATGTTCCATTGTAAAACTTATATGTAACAATAAAGTAGACTTGGTTAATGCTATATTACAATTCAATAAATATATACTTATAATAAATAGACCAATAATGCACAAATGCAATTAAAAATATATGCATAAAAAAGGGAAAAAAAAACAATGTAAGCGAGGTTTGATCTGCCCCTAAACCGTACCCAAAAAACAGACCAGCAACACAACTAATGCACCACAAAACACAAGTGGCGACAGCTGTAATCGCAAGCTATACATCATAACAGGTGCAAATTGGCAATCCAGCCAAATGTTTAACAATTATTTTCTCGGAAACTATCAGGCTATCATATTGCTTCCTAGAATTTTCACCGTTTTTTTTTTCAAAAATCTAGTACCCGTCTGTATTTCCAGTTTTGCGAAACTCATTTGACAGAGCGTGGACTCTCCTTAATAGACCTTAGACTCTTTAATGATACTAATATCATATTGCAAAGTGGATAGAGACATTGGTCTCTGGCCAGATTCCAAATACTATTGAAGAAGAAAAAATGAATAAAGTTAGTAGTGTCACCGACGCTGCTTAGTGTTACTCTATTTACACTAGTGAGCCAAAAAAACCTCCGTAATAGATTTCTTGCCTTTCAAGCCTCGGTCTCTACTCCACTGACTTACAACCAGTGGCTACAATTGGCCGCCCATCACCATCATCACGTGGAACCAGTGCCACACCCCCACTTCACTTGTGCATGTCGTTTGCTGGCAAACCGAGCGTCGTTGCGCGAGCACCAACCAACCGTTATACCGAGTGGTGTAATCGGGCCTATACGTCCAAACAGTGTAAAATGGGTTCTCAAAACAAATGATTAGCAATTGTTTGCTCGGAAACTATCCGGTATTGCATCTTAGAATTTTCATAATTAACTCGTTAACTCGTTTTTGCCCTAATGTCGGCGAAAACGAGTTCTTCAATTTGAAGGTTAGACGATACGAATAAAAATGAGAATCTTATACACTTTGCGCAAGTAATACTGGCGACGAAGGGTGTTGTGCAAAGCCTTCGGTAAGTTGAGCACGTAGTGGAGGTTAGTTACGCGTGAAAAAAATCGCCGCGCATGAGGACGGCAAAGCCGGGACGATGTTATGGATGGTGGCGGCGGCGGCCGTGGCGACGTGTGGCAGATGCCTTGTACTTGGCAGACGTTTGTGTATGTGTCGGAGGGGTGGCGACGAATACGAAACACATCCCGTCGGAATCCCGAATCCCAGACCACGAGGGTGGTTTGTGAATAGTCGCGCCGCGTAAAACTAGCGACACGCAGGCAACCCGTCTTGGTTGGGCATACATAGGGTGGCCTAAATCGGTCACAACCAACATCGTCGCCGCCACGATCTCCTCCCAAGACGAGATTTATCCGCAATGCCGCCGCCGTGCAGCTAATCCATCATAACTTTTCAGCTCCTCGAGGATTGCTTAAACGCCGAAAGGCTTTTCGCGTTCTGATATTGTCCATTTAGTCCTTTCGACACTGAGAATGCTCTTTTTTTTTCGACATTTGACATTTGTCTAGCGCCAAACGCCTTCAAACCTTTATTATTACATGTATTAGCTCTTAGATTTTTGTGAAAATCAGCTAGATTGAAAATAATAATTATATTGTGGAATGTTGGTTGCCTATCGCTCCTACTTTGTATTATGTATTTTCTCGATGCTATAAAACGTTTAAAATCCATGTTTTCGAAGAATTTTGAAGAAAGAATATGAAAGAATATTTGGATTTCTATTTTTTGCAAAAATGTTTATTTCTCGTAAAAAAATCGGCTACTACATTTTTATTGGTTAAATTATAAAATTCAAGGATTCAAATCCTGGTGGGACAAATGTTTTTTTTTTTCAAAAAATATCAACTAAGACCATTATTATCTCACGTGTTACGTTTTAAGATATAATTTATTTAAATACTTTCTAATCAACAAAATAGTACTTAAAAAAACTTGAAGTAAATGACTTACATTAATGAACGATTCGAAATTTTGTTAATCGTAAATTATTTAATTTTATTCTTGTCTTCATTATTTAACCAGATATTTTCCTTCGTCTGTTGTCTCGTTTTAACAGGCAATGTTTTTAGGCATATTCTATAGGTCTTCCAAATTTCATTCAAATCGGTGCTGCCGAAGGGTAGGCTCACCCTACAATGAGTTATTTTAGTAATTTTCAAAAAATATGATATCTCAGAGCATTATTTTTTTGTATTATTTTTAAAATTTTCCGACTCACCCTGTAGAAGAATATAGTGAGTGTTTCGAAATATAAAAAAATCAAAACCAGAAAAGTAAGTTAATGGTTGCAATTAAAATTGCGTATTCAATCGTATTGCTTGAAATAATAATAAAATAATAATAATAATAAAAATTGAAAATTTAAGACAACAAAGAAGAAAAAAAAAGTTGCAAATATTGAACTATAATTCCATACTAAAAATAGGAAAGACGTCTCGAGGATCGGTCGGATGATTAGAAGCCTTTCATTTCCCATAGTTCCTCGCGACTTTTTATGCAGATTATGTGAAGAGCAGCCGTGGCGCGGGTGCCACCCACTCTTACGCTGGATTGCGAGGAGGGCAGGAAGGTAGGCAGCCATTCAAACACGTAAAGGCGTCGAGTGGACGTACACCGGTCGACTCGCGATATTTATTACTTTTTTTTCAGTTCGCCGTCGTCAAGTTCGCAGGCTCACGAGATGCAAGCTGCAAAAGCGACTTTTGGATGAGCGCAGCAGACACTGCAGGAGAGGAGTTCGCAAGGCCTCGTAAGGAGTGGCAGGAGTGACACACCAAACACTCAACGCAGGCCACTCTAGACGCGCGCTTACGAAATAGACAGGGGGCATGGTTGGCAACCTTCACAACACCACGTACCGATGTCATCTTGAAAACGTTTGCAATCTCTCATTTCGATGATTCTTGCACGAAGAGTTAGAGATAAAGATAGGCAGAAAGAGAAAGATAGACAGAGAGAGAGAGAGAGCAGCAGAAAGCGACAGAGCGAGAAAGAGAGCAGCAAAAAGATACAGGGAGAGAGAGAGAGAGTGAGAAGTTGATACGAAGAGCTGGAAAAGTGGAGTGAGAGAGAGAGTGTGTGTGAGAGAAAGAGAGAGATAGAGCGACAGAGAAGTAGAGATGGAGAGAGAAGTGGAGAGAGCTATAGCATATATGATTTATTCCATTTCGTTTTTTTTCCTCGGCAGAGGGTCTCTAATCAACTCTAAGAGGATTCCAGTCGGTGATCTACACTCTTGCATTCAATAGTGCATTTCTGAGAGGACAGGGAAGGACATAAAGAAGATATAAATAAGGTTATGTTGGTTAACCTTCAATATATTGACATGCGGACTGTACATTACTTTGTTCAAATAAATCTGTCATACTAGAATCTAAGTTACCCTCATTTTTTAAAATTTTCCTTAGTCTTACAACATACCTTTAATTAACCTAAAAATCAGGAAAATTTAAATTTTATCAAAGAAACGCATAATAAGTTGCCTACTCAAGGAAACATTTTAAGTATTATAAGTTGCCTACCCTAGAAAAAAATGTAATGAATAATTAGTTGACTACCTTAGAAAAATTTGAGAGTATGTTAAGTTGCCTACATTAAAATAAGCCATATGTCTCTTTATTCGGAAGCAATTGTAAATTAAACCCGATTTCGGCACATGCATTTGCATATTTCTATCTCGTCGGCGTCTCGACGGATGGAATGGTGATGGGTTTTACATGTGGTCCACGCCTCGTGAGACGTCTTGCGGAGCGGCCCGGATGCTGCTTAAAATATTTATCCCCTATTCGCGCGATCAGGGGATCGCAAAGTTACGGCGCCACTGGGAACCATGCATATACACACTGAAGCCGGGTTGCTCAAGGCGTTATTGAAAGCTTGAAAGCGCAGACTGACTGTTGACACCTTAGGTTAACTCTCTTTTTCTTTTCCTTTTTTTCCTCGTTTTCCCTTTTCGTTTTAACCTACATCATGGTTTTTAGTTTATCTTTTTGGCGTCGACTTGGTTGCCTATGTGACGCTCACATTTCACATCTTTGGGATTTCCCTAGTTGACTAAGCTGTGGGCACACAGGTGGGTGCAACTTTATGATGTGATCGTTTACGACTTTTACGGTTTAGTCTCAAAATTTTTTGATGACGTTTTGAGAGACTTTTAATATGTATAATTTCTGTATAATAAAGAGTTTTAAAGACTATCGCAATTTACAAAAGTACCTTGGGTTACTATATTATGGCCTATTTTATTTTTAAAATTTACCGACTCACCCTGTAGAATAAAATACTGAGTGTTTCGAAATTTAAAAAAAATTGAAAACGTAAAATTTCGATGTTTCGAAAATTTTAGATTTCGAATTATTGTAGCAATCTTCAAAAATATGATTGCATTTTTTTTTTAAATTTAAACACACCCTGTTAAATAATATACTGAGTGATTCGAAATTTAAAAAAATTGAAAACATAAAATTTCACTA
>WSZQ02071732.1:0-10841 GCA_019419845.2 Weissflogia rhopalogaster
TGGTGGTTTCCGCTGCCTTCTTGGCTAGCATATCCGCCTTAGTATTGCCTGCAATACCTTGGTGCGCAGGCACCCACTGTATTATGAGAATATTTTTGCAGTTCCAAGTTTCCCTTGACTTGCACTGCTCATCACGAAGAGCCGGTAGTGCCGCTTTACAGTCTGTCATGATATAGATGCGTTTACCCCTGTAGAGCTTATTAAGGCACTGCTGGGCACATGCCTCTATAGGCATGATTTCTGCTTGAGTTATGGAGGGAGCTTTACCAACGGCAATAGATTCGTTCCAGTTTGGCCCGTGAATTCCAATGCCGTGGTTTTCCCCCTTTACCGATGCGTTGGTACTCGGACGCATCGGTAAACATTATTCCTGTCCTCGGTTATGCCTTCGATTTCGTTGATGGCACTCGGGCGCGGTTTAATCGCCGCTGTAAAGCCACAGTTGAAGTCGTATACCGGGGTTATATTGTCCATCGGGCAACCGATGTACGGGAAGCCCACCCTGCTCAGCATCTCGGAGTGCCCTTTACTGGAACTTGATAGTCCCATTCTCAGGGCGCTCCTGATAGCTGCGCCTTCAATGGCGATTGGCAGGGGCGTAATAGCTAATAGCGCTGTCAATACAGCAGTAGGGGTCGTGTATCTCGCCCCCGTAATTTCAAGGCAGTAGCGCATGGTTATACCAACATACTTCTAGTATTTCTTTTATAATCATGTCAGAATTAACTTATTATCTAAGTGTGATTAAATCGAATAGAAGTTGGGGATACAAGTAAAGGCAAGGTGTGCATGGGGTAGGGTAAAAGAGAGACGGGGACGTATGTGGGGGAGTAATTGGGGAGTGGCGATGAGATTGTGGGATACAGGGCCGGCGAAAAGGGGCATGCAACGCATGCGGGCGCTTCGTCGAAGAGGGCGCCATCACGAGAATTATCATAAATAATCCAACTTAACTATACATACGGATACATAAAATACATATTTTGTTTGTAATGTGATATCAATAGATACCACACATAATTTTACGTTTGAAAATTATGAAAAAGCAAAATGTTGACGAATCGCCTCAATATTCACTAGATAAATTTAAAATCAATGTATTTTATACGCTTTTAGGTGTTGCGTTGTATTCGACAAACGATCGTTTTGAATAATTAAAGACATATTTTAAAATTTTCGATTTTCTTAATAAATAAATCTAACGATTTAGAGATTAGTTTAAAGGACGGCAACAGTATGGATGTTCATCCAATAGAGTTATTTAATGAGTTGCGTGCTTTCCGGGATATTTTTCAGAAGAATGATTTTCATATTCGAAAACGTTTTGATATTCTTAATTATTTTATATCAAATAATTTAGCTTTCCCTAATTTTTCAATTGCCTTATGAATACTGATAACTTTACTTGTTAGTGTAGCAAACGGTGAACGTAGTTTTTCTAAATTGAAATTGATTAAAACTTATGTAAGAACAAATATGCCACAAGATAGGCTAAATAGTTTGGCGTTAATTATCATTGAGAATGATGTATGTGCAGAATTAGATGTTAAAACCATTATATCCAATTTTTTGTGTACTAAATCCAGATTTTTTAAATATTAATTAAAAAATTTAATGTAATCTTATATATAATTTGGATGATAAGAAACTTAAAAAGTTTAAAAACGATGGGGGCGCTGGGATAAAAATTGCATTCGGGCGCTTAGGACTCTAGCGCCGGTCCTGGTGGGATGCATTTATTACAAAAATATTGTGTCCCTATAAAAGCACACATTATAATTATGAATAATTGACTTTAATGTGATAACCTCTTTTAAAGAGACAACATAAATTGTAAAAATGACTAAACAAAATACAAAGAATATCCGTACATCCGTACATGTTAATAATCACGAACACCCTGCGACAATTAAAACATGAGGAATGACTTACTTATCCTTGGTACCACTTCGTGCTTTCACTTTATTGCGCGCTTAATGCTCCGATAGTGAAATTTACTGCTAGGTTTCGCGAACGGCGTGTGTTTTCGGGCAGCATGACGTATTCAACGATAAATATTCATGCAGAAGCGATTACAAGCATATGCTTTCGTAATATAATCAATGGCAAAAATTTTAGTAATGTGATGCAATCAAAATATGGAATTATTCACATTTATGCGGATAGATCGTGTGGAATAGCTGAGTAATTAGACAAAAATGAGTCGGAAACATTGCGTAATTTTATTAACTACTGTAAATTTAAATTGTTAAAAAAGACTTACGAAGTTGATATTAATCACCAAACACTGAACATTCGTTACGGCGGTTACAACGGTTGCAACGGTTTCAACTGAAAAGAAAAACAAAAGTTGTTATTTTCTAGGTTGATTTCGACAACACAGCTCCCTCTAGTGGAAAAGCTCAGGAGTCTCAAAGAGCGTTTAGGGTTGCCTACGTTAAGGCACTACTTTATCAGTAAAGGATTTATGAGGAGTTGCGAATTGATAACAAAGATTTTTAACCAGGGAAGGCGTAAATTTAGGTATTTTATCATGTTAAACACCAAACATCAAATGATTCATTATAAATAAGTTGATTCCATTTTGTAACTCTCTATAGTGGAGAAATTAACAAACCTATATTGTGTTTTGGGTTGCCTAGGTAGAAACGCTACTTAGGCTTTTCTAAAAGCATGTGAAGACAGAGGTTAAAATGTGTTTACATAAACATTAGTGATTTATTCCGTAGATTTGAGTTTTTGAGTCATGGAAGGAAGAAAATTTAGTTTCTTTTAGATATTTTTGCTTTATTATCTGATGCCATGGACGGAAAACCGTCGACATCGGGCTGTGCGATGCCTTTGCATCTAAAACGCCTCGAGAAAGCTCTGGATATGAAAGTATTACTTGATGAATATTCGAAATGTTCCTATTATATTGATTCTGATGGCTCCGAAAACGGTTTCGATTCTGATATGAAACTGGATGATGATGATGATATTAAAGGTACCATTTTAACTTCTCAAGAAATTTATTGAACAAACTAATGTTTCAAAAACCTTACTGGAAACTTTCAGATAGTGATTTAGAAAACCCACTAATAAATATCGAATGTAATGATCTTGAACGAACCTGGTTAGTCGATATCCTTCAAGAAGAAAGACTCCTCGAACATAGTTCACCAGCTGAGGAGCTAAATCTTCTGATGAAACTGCATATAAAGAGAAAAAAGATTGCTGCTCATGCAAGTGCTGAGCAGCTCGAGCAGAATATGTATTATGGCACTGGATTACTCTCAAATTTTGATAAGTATCCTGAGAATAAAAAGTCACAAAGGGCAGTGAAGAGAAAACGTGAGGAGGAACGCAAACAGGCTGTGTTGGAGTCGTTAAATGAAGGACCACCAGAGTCCGATCTTGAGCTAGAGCAACTTGAAGCTCTCATTGAAGAAGATGCTATCAAAGTGGAGCCGCCATCAAGACCTCATAAGGATTCAAGTAGTAAGAAGGCTCAAAAGAAAAAGTTTAAGGATGAGGAATCGAAACGTAAATGGGAGGATATGATGTATAATCGGCGAAGGAAATCGTTTTCAAACATGGTGAAAAAAGAGGTTGGGAAGCAACAACGGGCGAAGGTTAATCGCCACAAGGAAGCGCTGCTGCAGAATAAGAAAATTGCAATGGCTTGTCAGAAAGTGCAACGAAATAAAGCTGTAAGTGTTTGGGTTGTAATAAATTTGGTAGTTTCTGTTTCGGTTTGTTTCAGTTTAGTTTTGCTTTTAATATTTCCTAATTTGTGATGTAAACTTTACCTAATCTTGTGTGTTAAACGTATTTATGGGTAATTTTCTTGGTGTTTACAAATTTGAATAGTTTGTTTTATAACAATAGTTAACAACACCTTTAACTGGGGATATCACAATAAGTATCGAGATTTCAGGTGTAGATAAGTACTATTATTATTATCAACCTTCATTTGGCATATTCTTTCCCCCTTTCACAACTTCTTCACATTCCTACTTAAAGTCTATATAAATATAACAAAGGTACAAATACTATAACTAAACAAAAAAAAATGTTAGTGAGAAACAGCAAAAAAAGATAAAAGTCCACGACCCATGTCTCCATCTCTCTATTGTCCAGCCTTCATTCTCCTTTTCTTCTCCTTCAGGACGATCGAGACCCCAACCACCCCCATCACATTCACACCTTCTCTCATTCATTCCTACGTATTCCCACCTATCATATTCTTCTCCGCACAGCCAGCACTTCCTGTACCATTTTCCATCCAGACCTTTCTCCCTGTTTATTCCGATCCACACTTAGCTCTGACCATTATTCGCTTTTCACTAACCGCTTTTTTCTTGTCAGTCCATATAGTGCGATCTCCTCCCTACTATCGGTACCGCATACTACACAGGATTATATGCACTGCTTCGAATTTTTTCTTGTCTCGTCTACTCCTCTACCTCCTAGCCTCTTACTCTTACCATTGCTGCCATCAGCTTGCCACCAATCCATAAAAGTAGCACTGCCTCCATGGGAGCCCCACCCCACCGATTCATACATTCGTCTCCTCTGTATAGTCCTTCACCGTCGCTTGCGCTCTACATCCATACCTTTTCCACCAATCTATCCTCTCCCATTCGCACTAGACACTTCATATTTTGCCACCCGCCTCCTGGAGAACCACAATTTGGCGTGAATTTCTCCAGTCTAATTAGGCCCCTCAGGAACCAGGTTTGTTCTCTCTCTAGTGTATCCCATTCATACATTCTCCACACTTCTACTCCCTACACTAACAAGGGCTTCACACATACATCCTAGATGTGTATTGCTTCCAATTCCAATTACCATCCCAGAATTTCTTCCATCTCGTTTTCACACGACCCCATGCAAGCCTCGCTTGCCCTTGAAGCCAACTAATATGCTCATCCCATTGCCTGATATACATAAATAGAAATTCCAAATATTTGAAAGAATCTACTCTCCCAACCGCCTCTCTTTTCCATACTAATTTTTCTGCATCTCCCTCATGGTTTCCGAAACACCATCGATTTTGTTTTCTTAACATTAACCATTAGCCCTCTTAGGCCCATGTACATTTCCATTCGCCCTAACATTCTCTGTATGCATTGTGCAGATAAGTATTTCAAGGATAAAAACTTGTAAGTACTTTGGAAAAGTGCTAATAGTTAAACTGCTAGCGATAGGAGTGGTTTCGATACCTATAAGTAACCTATAACTTTCGATACAGAAATTATCGAATATATCTGTACTTTGCTGTCGATACTATCAAATTTTTTACTTTCGATACTATAAGTACAGTTTTTTTCTTCCATTTGTTACTTTATTTTCGATTAGGATTCCATATAAAAAATATGAACTCTTTAATTCTATACTCTAGTTTCGGTATCAGTATAAATCGATAGTTTTGATATAAAAAAGGTTCGACACTTTTTCTAACCAGTTTCGATACTTTTAATACTAACAAGTATCGATACTTACATTCGATATCTTGCTGTCGATGCTTGCACGTCTTAATTCCAATTAGATTATCGATAGTTCTATAGTATTCTATAGGTTAAGATTCCATACTGAAAATATCTATATTTTTATTCTGTATATTGGTATCGATACGTAGATAGTTCGGTACCAAAAAATATAGGTATAGTTTCGATACAAAAATTATCGGTACTTTCATTCCACACTTTGCTATAGATATTTTCATTCTTTTTCACTTTCGATACGATAAGTATCTTTTTCCATTTGTTACTTTAATTTCGATTAGGACTGCACATAAAAAAGTATGGATATTTTTATTCTGCACTTTGGTCCACATGTTCAAGTTTCGTTCTGAAAATGCATCGATATTGCCAAATTGATACATTCCAGTATCGATACCAAAAGTATCGATACATTCATCCTTTATTCGGGCAGGATTCAATACTTTAGATTCTAACAAGTATCTATACTTTGTCAGGATTCGATATCAATATTTTTATTAGGATTCTATGCAGAAAGGATGAACATTTTCATTCTATACTTCGAGATATCAAGAAGTATCGATATTTTTCGCTTTATACATTCGAGTTTCGATACATAAACTGCTGATACTTCCATTCCTGCCAATATCTACCCAAAAAGTATCCATTCTGTCATTCGAGCTTATGGTATCGATACGCTCAATACCAAAAAGTATCGATACTTTCATACTTTCATTTATTGGTTTTGTATACTTCCATAAAGTTGATATCTCTATCTTAAACCTCAATTTTTGTTAACCCCTATCATTTTATTGCACATAACCTATTTCAATCTTTCAGCTGCAATCCGCACGTGTTGTTAAAGAGTTACAATGGCGAATGAAACGATTATCACGTGAGAACCTTGCCTATTGGAAGCGTTTCAAGCGTGTGGATCGTGAAATTCGTCGAAAATTGGAAAAAGAGGCGGAGGAGCAACGTAAAATTGACTATGAGCTCGTCGAAGCAAAACGCCAACAGCGCAAATTGAACTTTTTAATAACACAAACTGAACTGTACGCGCATTTTATGTCGAAAAAGTTGGGTGATTCGTCGCCGGAGGAACAACTGCGAATATTAAATCAACTGGATGAAGAGAAAATTCCTAGATTGGCTGCGATTGATGATTATAACTGGTAATATTTTCAGTTTCCGGCCTCTTTTTAAAAAATTTTAAGCCTTAAGTAGACTTAAATAACAAGTCTAACCAAAATTGTACATTTTTAGTGATGTAATGAAGGCAAGAGCAATAAAAAACGCCCAAGACGCTTTCCAGAGTGAACGAGCACGGACGAAACAGTTTGATCTGCAAGACAACGAGAATCAACGAAGTTTGGATGCTGATGAGGGTGAGTTTGGCCAACCGACGATTTTTAAAGGCACTTTGAAGGCGTATCAACTGCGAGGAATGAACTGGTTGGCGAATTTATATGATCAGGGTATTAGTGGTATATTGGCTGATGAAATGGGTTTGGGCAAAACAGTGCAGAGTATTGCATTTCTTAGTCATTTGGCTGAAGTACAAGGTATGTAGCTCATTAACGAATGTTGCTGTTTTTAAAGAAGTTTTTTTTAGATCTATGGGGACCGTTTTTGGTGATTTGTCCAGCGTCCACTCTCCATAACTGGCAACAGGAGTTTGCAAAGTTTGTTACTGAATTTAAAGTTGTTCCTTATTGGGGAAATCCTACAGTAAGTTTTTGTATCAACAAGTAAACTAAATAGAATCAAGGAAACTAATACTTTTTGTGTTGGGTTTGCTTGAAATGTGTTTAATTAAAATAGTTTTAACTGAAGTTATTGACAGGATCGAAAAATTTTGAGGCAATTTTGGAATCAAGATTCTTTACATAACAAAGATTCCGGTTTTCATGTGGTCATCACGAGCTATCAGATTGTTATATCGGATGTGAAGTATTTTAACAGGATAAAATGGCAGTATATGGTTTTGGATGAAGCTCAAGCTATTAAGAGTACAAGCAGGTAACCAACAAAACATTTTCTAGCCTAAAACAATTTTTCCTAATGTTAACCTCAAATATGTTGAACGAGTTGTTTAGCTAAGCTCGAGTTAAAATGGTAAAGCTTATGATGTGCGCAGACTGAGACACTCACGCGTCGACAATATAATATATGGAGTTAAGAGGTCCCTAAGCGACGGGTACTGCGTAGCGGCAAAATGCAGAACTAAAACATGAAATTCAAACTTTATTATAACATATTTTATAATGTGCATGTTATAGAATGCCTATTCTTGTACGGGTCTCATTAAAAAAGGTTTGTTTTGGTATACCCATTTTCGCCTAAATGTTCGATACTTATTGAGATATATATCATGCAAAGAAACTTCTTTTCCATAAAATGTCGAGTTTTAGGTTTATCATTTTTTTTTCATATTTCCCTATTACTAGGATTATCAATCATGTACCAATCGATTCAGTGTTGAAATATCTTCAAACTCCTGGGACAGTTTTTCATTTGATTACTTAGAACCGATAACTCATGAAAGTAATCAGTGAAATCATCACCGATATTTCATGAGTTATAATATCGGCTCTAAGTAATCAAATGAAAAGCTGCCCCAGGAATTTGAAGATATTTTAACCCCAAATCGATTGGTGTATGATTTATAATCTAGTAATACAGGAAATATGAAAAAAAAAGGAAAAACCTAAAACTCAACATTTTTTGATAAATGCGATTTTTTACATCTCAAACATTTAGGTGTAAATATGTATATCAAAACAAACTATATTTAATGAGGAATAGATCCGTACAAACATAGGCATTCTATAACATGCAGGTTAGAAAATATTTTAGAACAAAGTTTGAATTCCACGTTTTAGTTCTGCATATTGCCGGTACGTGGTAGGGTCGCGTAGGGTCTTCTTAAATGTAGATCGACTTAACGCATCAGACGCCGCGCGCGGCGATACCATTTCAAATTAGAAAAATCGGGCATTTTTTTCCTTGTCGATTCCTTTGTTTTATTCTTTTCTCGTCATAATTCGTATTTGATCAGGTTTTGCCGATAATATTTGTTGACCACCCTGGAAGCGGGCATTGGTTATCTAAGTGGTGTTACATTGGTTTCAATGGAAGTGGACATATCTAATGCGATTCAGCTATCAGAAGACCAAAAGCACGAAACCCCGCTCTCGGCGAGTCTTCGAAAAATAGGCACACTCGAGTTTGGGTACTTCAATGCTCGACGGGGCGTTGATTGTGAACTGACACAACTTATATTAACATATATCAAAATATTTTTCCCCAAAATTAATTGTATCGCTTTGAAATTTTATAATGAATTCGTACTGAATTTCTGAGTCAGTTGATATAACATTCGACCGTGAAATATGATTACAAACCTTGGTAAAATGTGCAATTCTATGCATCGACCCCACCATCAACCGGCAACTCAAGATGACAACATGAATTGCATTTTATTAAGTTCGTTTATTTACATATCCTATATCTGAATGGGTAATCAAATCGTGTAATTTAAAGGTCTTCCTATACGTTCTTATACAGTCGCGTTCAGTGAAATCAAGACGCGCACACCAGCGCTTTTACCGCCTTTCCACACACAGCGCGAAGCGAATTATCATTGCAAGAAACTGCATATAACTCAATGGCGCTCCGTGAAGACCAAGAACGAGCGATGGCATTTGACTGTGCAATTAAAAATTCTCCACAACATGTCACCGATAATTGATATTAATCACCTAAACATCTAGAAAAAAAATGATAATCTTCGCTTCCCTCGCTAGAACTAAAAAAAAAAGTTAAAAACACGAGCTTATACGTGCCCATAGACTGCAATCGCGAGAGCAATTAACCGCTGCCTATGTAGAAACTTGAAAGTATTAAATGAATGTATCTATACTTTTTGCTATCGTAATCTGATAGTAACTATTCCGAACGTATCGATTGAAAGTATCGGTACTTTTCTGGTATTGTATCTGGCTCTTGCCGCTAGTATTTTTTCTTGTACACTTATTTCCTTATCTCCTATAAACTTTGGTCGCCTGCAAATCGTGTGAATACCGTGATATCCAGGGTTATAGGTACTATCCCTAATTTTATATCAGAGCCTCATGCGATTTCTTCCTCATTTTTATCCATTCACACCTAAATTTCTTTGCACACCATTCCCAAACATTCTTAACTAGGCTATCGTCCCCCATTCTATAATTCTATACAGGCATTCATTATATCTCACAATTCTCTACGCACTCCCCCATTTTATTGACATTCTTCCTGTTTCTTGGAGGACTATATATCGTGGCGCATTCGAGCCGCATTAGATCTTTAATGACCCACGATTGTTCCTGCTTCAAGACTAGCCATTCTCCTTGATCTCAAACGTTTACACCATACATTAAAATCGAGTTCACACATGCATTCCACAGTCTTAAGACGTTGTCTCAATTATCGCCCATACGTTCTACTATTTACTCTTCACTCTCCTCCATGCACACCTATTTCTCCTTTTCTCCTATTTCACCCTTCCATTCTAACCTCGCCTTTCTCTCGCGTCCATTTGCATTCCTTGCTCTTTCCTATTCCTACACCTCCATCCTACCCTTTTCGCAACACATCCTGTGTTTACTCTTTCGAGGTTTATCGTTACCTGATTAACATGTATTAATATGATGTATCAATACAGATACACCTCTATAGGAAACACCGTTAATGACATAAACCTAACCTAACCTATTTAAAAAATTACAGCATGCGTTGGAAAACACTACTCGGTTTTAATTGCCGCAATCGCCTGCTGTTATCAGGCACACCGATTCAGAACAGCATGGCAGAGTTGTGGGCGTTATTACATTTCATAATGCCGACGCTCTTCGACTCGCATGAGGAGTTTAACGAGTGGTTTTCGAAAGATATTGAGAGTCATGCTGAGAATAAGACCGGAATTGATGAAAGTAAGTCCTCGAAACAACCAAAAAAAAAGGACAGAACTTTTGGGTAAAATTTAAAAAATAATTCCTGTTTGCATTAATTTTAGAACATCTTTCACGACTGCATATGATTTTGAAACCGTTTATGCTTCGTCGAATCAAAAAGGACGTCGAGAATGAGCTTTCTGATAAGATTGAGATCATGGTTTATTGCCCTCTGACAACACGCCAAAGGCTGCTGTACATGGCGTTGAAGCAAAAGATTCATATCGAAGATTTATTGCACTACACCGTTGGTGGCGGTGATTCGCATTCAGTGGATAAGAATTTCACGTCGAATTTGATGAATTTAGTTATGCAGTTTCGCAAAGTAAGGTTTGGGTTAACTTGTTTTCGAATAAAATCTAACCGATGGTCACACAAG
>WSZQ02071732.1:10941-22375 GCA_019419845.2 Weissflogia rhopalogaster
ATATATATTTTTACAGGTATGTAACCATCCAGAGCTTTTTGAACGCAGAGACGCAAAATCACCGATTTATCTACAATCCCACAGCTATTCTATACCTTATCTCGTCTATGATGTGAATATTCCCAATTTAATGTATTTTAAACTGAAGGAAAAATTCCTTTTCACAAGGGAATACATCAATTCAGCGCTGACTAACCCTCAAAGTTTGTTCAGATTCGCATTAAGTTTAAAATTATCTAGTCAAGAATTGTTTGAGATACTTTTCGGTGATGTTTTAACCCTGTAAGTTTTAACCTTAGTTCAATGAGTCAACCTTGAGGTTTCAGACGTAATCTTGAGGTTTCAGACGTTACCTTGAGGTTTCAGATGTAACCTTGAAATTAAAGACTTAATTTTGCGGTTAAAAAATTAAGATCAAGATTGAAAACGACATGTTTTACAGATGGAAATTTGGTTTTACTCAGATGAATCACAGAAAATTAGAATATATCCGTGAAAATTTCTCAGGGTCACGAGAATTTAATCTCTTATTACCTAACCTCAAGTGTGGGCTAGGTGAAGTTGATTGTAGCCCAATTTTAAAAGAATTATTATTTACCTGGGGTAATTCCGCATCGCGTGTAGTCTACTCTCATTTAGATCACGTCTATCACTCAATGGCTGAGACGATTGAGCACAGGAATATTCGTACGAAGAGTGCAAAGAGTCAAAGTACTGATATTGAGGTTAGTTTCATTCATTACATTCGTTTCCGTTTTTAGGTTATGCTCTTTATGTTATATAATACTATATTTAATTAGGTTAAGATAGAAGAACTCCCGTATGTGGAACGAACGCCACATTCTTTCGAGTGTGAACCAACAATTATGCCCAGCTTCCTCTTCTGTGCGATGCCGAAATTAACCACACAACTGCCTAGCCTTTACTGTTATTCCCGAAGAGCTGCTTACGATTATCAACGACACGTCGACGATTGGTCGTGGAATGCTCTGAACTACTACTGGCAAAAGTCGACCGGTGAGGTTATATTGTCGCGAAAGAAGACTCTTAAGTTGGTGGCGCCACTTGGACCAGCCGAAATTCTACGCCCACGTGCTGGTTGGTCGAATATTACGATTCCTGATAAGGAGACCTTGGTTACGGATTCCGGAAAACTTTTTGTTTTGGATGGATTGCTTAAGAATCTCAAGGAGAATGGTCATCGAGTATTGATCTACTCGCAGATGACAAAAATGATTGACTTATTGGAGGTTAGTACAAATTTTTTGTTATGTTTTGTTTTTAAGGTTAGCATTCTTAGGTTAGATTTTCTGGTTAGGTTAGATTCAATGTGTTTAAGAGGACCCTACGCTAGCGGTAACGGCAAAATGAAGAACTAAAACGTGAAATTCAAACTTTGTTCTAAAATGTTTTATAATCCGCATGTTATAGATTGTCCATTCTTATACGGATCGATTTTTTAATTAAATATAGTTTGTTTTGATATACACAGTTACGCCTAAATGTTGGGCAATTATTGAGAAATGAATCGTGTTAAAAAAAGTATTTTCCAAAAATGCCGAGTTTTTTTTTTCATAATTTCCGTATAGCTAGGATGATAAATCATGCACCAATCGATTTAGCGTGAAAATATCTTCAAACTCCTGGGACAGTTTTTCATTTGATTACTTAGAACCGATGTTAGAAGTCATCAAACTTGAGTCTAATAACAGCGACATTTTCGCTCTCAGAAAAATGACTTGGAATGACTTCTTCTAATGATCACACCTTTATTTATATTTGCCACATTTCTATGTATACAAATCATATATTAATCGAATCAACATTAAATTTGTCACTAAATTTATAAAGACATATGCAGAGGGATTTAGAAGTACAAATACATATGTATTCTAGCGTGAATTATTAATTATAAGAAAGATACTATTCAAAGTTAAGTTTTGTACTTCTACGAATTTAATTGTTATGTGTTTTTTGTAAATGTCTCTACAGGAATACATGTGGCATCGTCATCATAAATACATGCGACTCGATGGATCATCAAAAATCTCAGAAAGAAGAGATATGGTTGCAGATTTTCAAGCCCGTACTGATATATTCGTGTTTCTCCTATCGACAAGGGCTGGTGGCTTGGGTATTAATTTGACAGCGGCTGATACTGTAAGTTTTTTCCAACATTATCTCGAATGTAAACTTTTAAAAGACGAAATATGTACGTAAGAAATGAAAAATGGAGGTGTTCTGAGTACAATCACGTTCGGATTAATCATTGGGGACAAAAGTGGGATCGATTGGCGATAAATAACGCGAGGGCCTCCCCAAAATGCGCGCATAGTTTGTGGACGCACGGATGACTAATTGATGCGGTTGATTTATTGACGTGTTTTTCGCGTTTCTCTTGCATCTTGCGGCGCGACCCCGAAAACGCGCTGGGTTCGCCGCATCGCAGTGGTTCTCAGCAGATTGAGCAGGGCTAGCTAGAAGCATCCTGCGGCATTCTGCGCATTCCGCGCCGATTTATACCCAGCGGCGGCGAAGACTGCCAAATATTTGCGCCTGCATGCCTGCGGAGAATTCGCTTTGGGGGTTTTACAATTTTGGGTAATGTTTTTGACATATTTCATGTCGTCATAAAAATTACGTTAAATCTTTCCTATAATAGTAGTCCTCAAAGTTGTAGAGTTTTTTTTTTTTTTGTAAAATTAGCTGAATTTAGCCTCTCTATTACCTGATAGCCTATGCTTCTACTACATGGAATGAATTTATTTAATTTTTATGATTTGTCACTTTTTTGAGATTATATTCTTATCTGTTGGTGAATATATAATATATAGCTAACCTATAATTTCTCAGAAATTAGCAACTATGGTTAAAATTTCTAGTAAAATTTCATTTCATTATTGTTACGCTTTGAGAAGTTTATATTATTAAAAGTTTTCTTATTGGATATTTTCGGAAAGTTGTAGAGATTACATCTTTTGAAGTTATAGAAAAAGACGTTATATTAATGTTATTTCATTTGAATCATAACTAAATCATAATTTTGATTTGTCATTCTCTTTTCTGGTGTTCATGAACCGGTGTCCTATCTGTCGACGGAGAGTTTACCACACTTAACCTAATATAATGCCGTAATTTTTATTTTGTGGATTTCTACTTAATTTTTTCTGCGGCGTCTTAGAAAATGACCTTGTATGTATTATTATTTCAATATAAATAATAATAAAATTACCCTTTTATGGGGACCTACGATGATCTAGGTTATTTTACGACATTTAATATAACTATACTTCGATTGATTTGTCCCTTTCTTGAGGTTATGTTATTTAAATATTTTTGTTAATAGCATTTGATTGACAATCGCCTAAATCATTTGACGAAACTTATTATTACCTCAAAAGAGTGGATCGGATAGATTTAGAACCAGAATAATTTAACTAATTAAAGAAATTTGAAATTGACTTGAGTATTCTTGAAAAAAATCTTGAGTGAGACTTTCTGGAGGTTATTTGATCTTCTTAAACTGTTACAGATATAGTATTGGACATTTTCGTGTCTACACAGTTATATTATGGGATTAATAGCTTATTTTAAGATATATTCCTTAACATATCCTATTTGAAACATAAACATTTTTTTAAATGAAATATTGCCGACATTGATGATCGCTACTTAAGGTGTCCTTCATTAACTGGGCACCCACAACGCGTCTGAATAACTCACCCATTTTATATTTTAGTAGTATATACTTTCTTTCCCGATTCCAAAATGTGCAACAATGCGAAAATATTGTTGCATATATGCCGCCATTTCGAAACTGTTAAAAGCAGAAATTTAGATAAAATCTAGGAAATTTACGTTTTACAATTTGGTTCCAAAATTGGTTTGTTTTGCTCTTTAAAAACTGAAACGTTCAAAATTGATTTTTTGGCTTCTTAGAGTCAAAAGGTTGCAGATCACTGATCTAGTTATTTTACGCAAGTAAACTTCGACTATTTTATCAATTTCTTGTGGTTATGTTCAGTTATTTCTGAATGGCTTTGTCGGTTAGTTTTCTAAATACTATCCAATTTTGTCAGAAATTTACCAGAAATGGTTGTGAGGGATTGAGAACCAGTTTAAGTACCCGTTTTTCAAGCCATGACTAAATCAAGCTTTGCCAATCAAAGCAATTTACTTTAAAGCCGGCGGATAAAAGACTGATAGCTAGAGCACAGTGTGAACAATGAATAAATCAAGCTGATTGATTTACCTTAAGGTTATTACTTAAGGCTATAAGGTTATTGATGGGAATATTTATGTTATTGTTATATAGCTTTCTACAGACATATTTAAAAAAATCGTTGAGTTTTGAGCAAGAATTATGAAATCTCAAATTGACTTAATAAGTATCCTCGAAAAAAAAAAAACAACCTTGAGTGAGTCCCGCACACCACACACGTGCACCAAAGGGCCGTTGGGAGGCGGTGTGCAATGCATGTTCGCTCATTTGTTCGTCGCGAACTTAGGGCAGGAAATGGCATGGTAGCACTGCACCCAGCTTCCGGTTTATTATGCCCGGCTTGTAGTGCTGCTCTTCCTCACCGTGCTTTGCACACACGTAGTAGACATCGGGGAAGGATACTTGCGCACGTGCATTATCCCATCAAGCGTGCGCTCGGAAGTGTTTAACAAGGCACTCAAAACGGGTCGGCACCACCCACCCATTTGATATTCTAGAAGTCTAGCCGCGTCTAGCCTTTCTTTCCCGATTCCATGCGAGGCAACATTGTTATCTATACCCGTACAAAGCAAAGATAACGACCTTTGCATATATGTCGGCATTTTTAAGTTTCAAAATGACGGTACCAAACGGCTACTATTTTGAAACGGTTAAAAGCAGAGCAATTTAAATAAACTCTAGGGAATTTACGTTTTATGGTGATTTCGACTGAAAGTTTTATAGTTACACTTTGCATTTCACAGCGAAGCATTTCACAGTGGCATTTTTGTACGTATTTCCCTTAGTTGTAAATATCTGACTCTTTTTATGTGTGAGAAAGTCCCATCCACGCTAAACAAATTTGAAAAATGTCAGCGTTTTAGGACATTCACAGCCTGAAAGTCTGACTGTCTGCGTTTTTGGTTGTTTTTTTTTTTGTGACGGTTTTGGTCTTCATCGGTATGCGACGATTGCGGAGCGTTTTATTTGTTCGCACGGGATTTCTGCGTGACAACGTGGGGCAATTTTCACATCCTTAGTCCTGTGCGTTTTTGTCGCTTTTTAGTCTTTATTTTCAGTCTAACTTTACCCTGAATTTTACCAAACGCGCGATTTTCAACCCTCCCGTTATTAAAGACGGCCATTTGCGGAAATATGAAAAAGCCGGCAAGATATCAGTGGTAATTTATAGCCGTCGGGTATTATCTATTCCGGTTAGATGAACCAGAAGAAATTTGGTGGTGCGCTGCGTGAGCGATAAGGTAACATTCTTTCGGGAAATACGAGCGGAAAAGAGGATAAGACGACGGTTGATGAGGGGGCTGCCGGAAGCATTGAGTGAGGAAAATTGAAAATATAAAGATTTCTTCCTCTTGTTCCGAGGACGGCGACGGTTTTAGAGGGGGTGGGCGGACAATAGGTTAATAGGTACATCCCTTATCCCTTTTCTTCATTTCCGAACTTTTCATGGAGCGTAAACGATGATAATTTTTCTCTTTTCGAAGTTAAATCTATTAACCTCTATTGCTTTGTCGATTTTTTTCGGAGGATAAGTTTTTTTTTCCATTTATTATTTATTATCTGCATAATATCTTTCTGTTATAATATTGAAACTGAATTTAATCATATTTCATTCTTGTAATGATTACATCCTTACTGCTTAGGTTATATTCCAACATTTATTTTTTAATTTTAATCAAATTTTTTGTCCCGTTTAAAATTTGAAATTGAAAAAAAAAATCATCTCGCCCTACGTTTCCCAGCACAATTCAATATAACCTAACATAGTTTGGACTAACAGGTATCTGCCAAATGTAAATCCGTTAGATGGTGATAGGAGGCATCTAGCGGATTGATTCTAAAACAACTCCTTCAAAATGGTGGTGGGGATGGACCTAGAACCGTTATAATTTAGCTATTCCATTATTTCGGTGCTTTCTGAGTCGTTTTCCGATATGTGACCTAGTTATTTCGAGATTTCTTGTTACATCGACGGCATCGGTTTTAGAGAGGATGGGTGGCTAATACATTAATAGGTACATCCCTTATCCATTTTCTTCATCTCCGAATTTTTCATGGAGCGTAAACGATGATAATTTTTCTTTTCCGGAGCGAAATCTATTAACCTTTATTGATTTGCCTTTTTTTCGGAGGTTACGTTTTTACAATTATTAATCTCGGTAGTACCGGAATATTTTCTTGGTAGTCTATTGGAAAATATATTTACACTCAACGCAATTATGTTTCCTTTTTTAATGGTTTGATTTTATGAAAATGTAAAGTCGGTAAATGCCGATTGGGACGGATTTATTCGAAAACGACCACTTCAATATGGTGGGTAGGGATGGACTTAGAACCGACATAATTATACTACGCTATTCTTGCAGAGCTATTTCTCGATATGCGACCTAACTAACACTGATTTTTTTTAGTTGTATACATGTATTCTTCTGCTTGATAAGATTTTGAAACATTAAATTTTCAATTTTTTTCGTTTAGTTGGGTAAATATTCAGTTTTTAACCATACAGTTTAATATATCGTTTGCTACATTTTACTATAAATGACGCCATCTTGGTAAGAAATTTGTACAAATTAAATTAAATAAATCAGTTTCTATCGCCATCTATCTGATTTTTTTCTGAAGCGATCTCTTCAAATGAGAAGTGGGGAGGGGCCTAAAACCAGCATAGTTTAACTACTTTCTTCTTACAATTATATTGCTATTATATTTTTTACATGTCCTTTTTCTTGGTATTATTTTAAAAAAAAATCAATTTTCCCTTATTTTTCATTTTTAACGCTAAAATTCAGATTTTAGTATAGAGTTCAACAAATCTTATAAATATACAAATCTTATACTATAAATTGTACTTGGAAGGAAATGTGGGCTAATTAAAATTAATAATTCATTCCCCCTGTCCTTCCCTATCCCATCCAGCTGATTTATTCTGCAGCTACCTCTTCAGAAGAGTAGTGGGGATGGACCTAGAACCGACCTAACTCAACTCCAAAACTACTTTATATACAAAAACAAATTTGACGATTATAACGAAGCCTACGCCGATTAAGTTTGTGTTTTAAAATTAGTTTTATGAAATGCTTCTATTCTTTAGGTGATATTTTACGATAGTGACTGGAATCCCACCGTAGACCAACAAGCCATGGACCGAGCCCATCGACTGGGTCAAACCAAACAAGTGACGGTCTACCGCCTCATTTGCAAAGGTTCAATTGAGGAGCGTATTCTGCAACGAGCGCGAGAAAAGTCGGAAATTCAAAACTTGGTCATTAGCGGTGGCAGTTTTAAACCGGAAACACTTAAACCTAAAGAAGTCGTCTCTCTACTGTTAGACGATGAGGAAATTGAAATGAAGTGTAGGTTAATTTTCTTCTGACCTATCCGAATTGGAATTTGCCGTTCTTGTACGTCGATTGATTTCGTTGTTTTTTACAGATCGGCAGAAAGCTGAAGAGCGAAAGGCGATGGAAGATATGCGCGAGATGGATCGGAAGCGAAAATACGCAAATGCCCAAAAGGTAAAAAAAACCTTCTGGTTTCTTGGTGTTTTATATCATTGTCGATTGTTTAGGCTGCTGCTGTGGCCGTACACCAGCAAGAGAGTGCGATTAAGGTAGCAAAGCCCAAGACTGAAGATGAGGATCAGCTACTGAGCGTCGACTCGGTGATGAGCTCACCGCAGAGCGAAACCTCGGCGGATATCAACAATTCGGACGATTTCACCGATGGTAGTGTCTTAGATGTAGACACGTTGGATTCACCCTCGAGTAAGGCACTTCTACTTTTACTTCTATTGTTTGGCTATTGTTACAAATATACCAAAAGAGTTCGTATTATAGTGTATCTAGTGTTGCTGTTTCTAGAGGAGTACAATGGCCGCCATTTTGTTTTTTTGTTTCTTTAGAAATGTTTGGTGCTTTATCTCCTGGTATGAAGATGCGTACAGTGCCGCGGGGATGCACGAAACGAGGTCGACCGCGTGGCTCCCGAAGGCTTCCAGCGTTAGGTAAGTCTATTAGAAGTGACTTTTTTTAAATTCAAAGAGATACGCCTAGAAACTGCAAAACTGGTGGTTCTTTGGAGGATTGTATAGTTGAGAATGGTTTGAAGATGCTAGTTTTAAGGCTGAACATTCGAATTTTTTTTTGTCATTTAGTAAATCATTTAATTAGATTTAGGGAAATAATCTTATAAGACTAATTGTCAGATAAACAATTTTAAACTTCGTTGAACATGGTACTATTATTTTAGAGTCGTGATAATAATAAGTTCAGATCAACGAATAATCTTTCGTATGAGCAGCACTTCAAATAATCGGTGATTCTTTTTTGAGGTGGGGGGACGATTCCATCTTCACCTTTGACAAATTGTTAGGTGAATGAATATCCTATTTTTGATAGATGATAGTGACAGAAGTTCTCATCAACTATGTTAACCTTTTACAATTGGGAAACACGTAACCGTAATTGAAAATCTAGAACTGATATAAAATTCTCTTTGTCAGAAACAGGTAGTACCGACCCGAATGTACCAGGTACGTCAGCGATGTCCTTCGATTCAGCTCCAATGTGGCAGACTCTACCTGGTTTAACCGTGAGCGGAAGTTCCGGCCACCGTCGAGGACCTGGTCGTCCCCGCTTAAAACCCGGTGGGCCTCCAGCAAACGTAGGAGCACGTGGTCTGTACAAATCACGAAAACCCGCCAAACCCCTGCCGGTACCACTACCCGGAGAAGTTGGTACGACCTCAGGAAGTGGCTCCACCTATTCGTATCTCATTTCCAAGGACCACGAATGAAATTTTATTTTCAGACGTTCTCTATAATTATGACCGTATTGATTTCCTCAAGCATGAATTTGCACTAAATAATTGAATAATAACTTTTACGAAGAAAGTTTGGCATCTTTTTTGTTAGTAATAGTGTTGCATGTTCTACAATGGGTAATTATTAAATAACATCAAATTATTTTGACTTTCGCTTTGTTTCGTGCTTTAAAACAAGGTTTTTAAGTGAAATTTTTTGTTTGAGTGGACAATGATGATGTACACGACGAAAATGAATGGTAGTTCCACTTTGTGTTTGAGTTGGCCTGTTTGCCTTGTTGGTGCTTACAGAACAGGTAGAAGTGCAGAGAGAATTTAGCGGGATGGGCATGTGAAAATAATTGCGCTTTTTATGATTATGATATGCACAATACCGGCGGCGGCCGACGGTCGTTATTTCCGCCAGCGTCAGCTCAGATTTCCCATGGAGACGCACTGCAGTGCATCGGACTTTCTATTCGCAATTTTTTATAGCATATTATTGTGGTAAGAGAGTTTAAATATTCTGATTTAGAAACAGAACTCTTTGCAAATTACGCTAAGTAATATGAACTTAAATGATTAGATAAAAGTTGGCTAATGGTAAAACATCGTTCCTCCCGACAACTTGGTACAAAACTGATCACATTTGAAAAGCAGTTCATTGTGAGAATCTTAATATGATATGAATTATGCATTTCGTGTGCCATGATATATTGATTATTGCAGGACAATCGTAACGTTCACCATCTGATGGTCTCTCTAGCACAGATCTCTGGGCCAGTGGTCGGCAAAGTGCGGGCTCAGAGCAACATGTGGACCTTTGTTTCTCTTTGACCTTTCTTAATTGCGGTTTTGTGCAAATATTCACGGAAGGCGCAATACTATTTGCATTTAAAATAAGTAAGGAAATCAGTACGTCTTATTTTGATAAATTATTATTTACCCTCCCTCCTCTTTCCTTTCAATAAGCTCATGTCTGTTTGTGGTGCTTTATTCTTCTTCCGATGTTGAATTCCTCTCTATGAACGACGGTCACAAATCCGTGTGCGAAAAGAGGAGGGTTTGAGGGCCAGGCAAGCAACCTGCCCTTTGCAAAACAGTATAAATGCTCATAGAAGTGCTAAAATTAATTAGTTGAAGACCATTATTAGAAAAAGGGAGTGCTTATATTAGTTGAACATTTCAAAAGAGACCTCTGGCATTGGGTACTGAAACCTTTGTTTGTTGGGTTTGATTTTCAGGATGTCAAACCCTTGAAACTCACTGAAATAATCCATTCTAGACATATCAAAACACTGGGTTTACTATAAAAAGCCTCTAAATGATTCCATACTCTGTCTTAATTATAAGAAAAACCGGGATATGGGGGGAGAGAATTTTATTAATGATGGGCTGTGATGTTGTGGAGATGGCAAAAAAGTATCGGTATCGACACCTGAGATCGATTCGATACCTCAGTCCCACGCCTTCAAGCGGAAGTTGGAAGTAGTTAAAAAGTAGAACTCTGATGACATAACAACTGATTGATAACATAAAGCACTCTTTTTGTAATAATCTCAGTTTACATAAACCTTTATTAGAAACTGTCTAATAATTAAGCGATTTTCATGAGTAGATATCTTTGGGTGAATATTTAAAATAATCGGTGATGCCCTCAGGTTTGGGGGCAATTTGAAAATGGACTCATCACTGTTTTCATCATTTCCCTCGAAAAGTATCTTTTTGAATAATTCTGATAAAAAATATTTGTATTAAGTATTATAAACATTGCTACTATACCATAAAATTAATAATCCAGTTCATGACCAACCCTCTATGAAGTATCTAAGCATCACATTTGATTCTAAATTGTCATTTGCACACCACGCTAATTTAATGAAGTCACAAATTTAGAAAAAAGCGAAGCCTTTCAGAGCTCTGACATACGGGGAAAGGGTATCTCCACGAAAACCGTAACAAAAATATATAAGTCAATATATCTTGGACTATCCGCGCATTCTACTTGCCAACACCACTAGAAAATATAAAAAAATAGCTGTCGCGGAAATTTCAGGACTAGGGACAATCACACAAATAAGACACCCCCTCATTCCTATCCACAATCCCCCGAATCCATTATTACACGAATCATGCAAGTTACAACATATTAACATAAGGCCCAAAGAACTGCAATGCAAGTTCAGAGCAAACGCACTCCATAAAACCAACATCCTTTAATTTGTCATTCTTTACTAAATCCTTTGTAATTATATATTTTTTTGTTTGATTTACCGAGCATCGACTGCTATGGTCATTAGCTCTATTCAATTCTTGTTCAATGTAATTAGTGATATTTGAGGCTAATACTATTGATAAGAAGAAGAATTCACTTTACTATGCATCCCCACCGAGAATCGAACCCGGGAC
>WSZQ02071765.1:0-18535 GCA_019419845.2 Weissflogia rhopalogaster
CTAACCTAACCTAACCTAACCTAACCTAACCTAACCCAACCAAACCTAACCTAACCTAACCTAACCTAACCTAACCTAACCTAACCTAACCTAACCTAACACAACATAACATAACATAACCTAACCTAACCTAACCTAACCTAACTAATACCTAATTTAACCTAACCTCACTTAACCTAATCTAACGTAATCCCAAATCCAAAAATTATAATATAATTAGCAAAGAAATCAAAGGGGCAGCAATGATGATATCAAATCTGTGAAGGGGGAAGCTTTTGTATGCGAACCTACTGGGCATAAAGACACTAGCGAAGAAAACACACGCCCGCCAAGATGGATGAAGACGAAGCTCTTTGGGAGGCGGCAGTAGCGGCAGGCAGCGCCAAACGTAAAAAAGTGATTAATGACTTTAATGACTTCTTGCTTCAACTATTTCACAAAGCGAAAGCGGTTGCGACGACGATGACGACAGAGCGAAGAAAGAGCGGCGTGCAGCACATAAAGAGACCGCCGTCGTTGCCGCCACCGCTACCGCGTCACCATTCCGCCACCTCCCCGTATGTAAGTGACGCTCGGCAAAGACTCCGCGAAGACATTATGAAAGTGTAACCGTAAGGCAAAGAGATAAGGTGGTGGCGGTGGCAGCGGCGCGCTGTGGGTGCATGTGTGTGCGAAACTGGTGTGGTTTTAATAAGAAATTCTGCAAATTCGCATTTGTCTCGCGTTGCTATGACAACCACGCAGTGATAAAACATTCGAGCAGCGTGGTGTGTCGGGGGCTGGGGGCGGTTGGTAAAGCTGCTTGAAGATAGGCTAACAGCGTTGCGTGCAAAAAGTCTTAGGACCTGGAAGCTTCTTATAGTGATTACAAGGAACTCTTAATTAATTTAAGTTTTCGTGACATGTTATTTTTCCGTAAGTTTGGTTAGTTTGGGATTGGGAATAGGAATGGGTGTGGGAATGAGAGGGTGTGGGAAAGTAGGAGTAGGACAAGGGATGAAAGTGGAAATGAGATTAAGAATAGGAATAGGACTGTTGCCTAGCAGTGACAATAGGAGTTGGATAAAGGATGGGAATGTGACTGATACAATGAATGGTAGTGGAAATAGGAATGGGAATAGGAAAGGGAATGAGAGTGGGGGTAGGAATGGGAACGGCTCTATGAGAAAGAATGTAATTGGGATTAGGATTTGGAAGAAGAAAAGGAGTGACACCTAGAATAGGAAGAGGCATTGGATAAGGAGTGGAAGAGATAATGGGACTTTGAAGAAGAAGAGGAGTGAGACACAGAATGGGAAGAGGCATTCGTCAAGAGGTGGGGGTGATAGTAGGACGTGTAATGGGAATATGACTGGAACAAAAGTGGCAATGATCATGCGAATGTTAGAACAATTGACAAATGACCATGAGAATCGGTGTAGGAATGGGAATAACTCTGGCGTTAGGAATATGATTGAGAATGGGAATGGGAGTAGGAATGGGAATAGAAATGATATTGAAGAGGGACAAGGAATGGGACTAGAAATAATAGTAGCAATGTGAGTACTATTATATATCCCATTAGCTTAACATATCATTATTCACTTTACCTTAGATCCATTAAGCAAAACCCATAAAACCGTATTGTTGATTTTGAGGTTAAATTAAGTCTCCTAACCCTTCCAATTACATCGTGATGTTTCCCCCAAACTTTCGATATTAATAAACCGATGCGTAAAGAATGCCAAGAGTGATTGGAGGTATCTGAAAGTGACGCAAATGCGTCGTGAAATTCGCATTCTTCTTGTGAGACGGCCGACAAAAGGAGCACATCGCCCCAGGTAGTGACAGAGTGGATGGCAAGGGAGGAGTGGAGAAGAAGGAGACGCAGGCGAGCGGAAAGTATTCGAAGCACGCGAAACGACGGGGCTCACGTCATCGATCCGATCGTTTTCCTTCACATTTTCCTAACGAATTGCTCGCGGCGATGCGATGGTGGCGGCAGCAGTAGCAGCAACGTTAGCGGTGACGGCACACGACTACGGAGGGTGTTGAGGAATTTCGGTCGTCGATTAACTATCAATACAAACACCACCGACGTTCAAGCCATCGAGAAACTGCCTTAAAGCACTTTTTTTGTAATTTTTAACCTCAAATAGATTGATACAAAACCGAAAAAAAAACTAACAATAAGAAAAATGTATCATGTAAAACAGAGGTTGCCAAAGTTTTTAGAGCAGCGCTTCCTTTCATGCACTATTTGGCGGGCCACTATTTAAAAATAATAGCAGGATAATTTCTATAATACAGGAGGTATTTCAAACACCTAAAAAGATTCTAAATCTTCAATTAATCAGCTTTTCATATTTGTACCACTTTATAAATTCTCAAATTACTTGTTACACTGGGCAACATTTAATTAATATGGATGCATAACCTCTATTGGCATTCTGATCTTCCTGATCACCTTTCAGCCTTTGCCAAATTAAATAATACCAAAAATAAATAATAATTACTAAAAAAATAGAAATCGCATATAAATTTTGAAGTTTTAAATTTGAAGTTGGATAAACCCGATTTGATTAAATCTATGACCATAAGTAATATATATTCTAAATCCTCATTTCATTAGTTTTCTAAAGATGTTTTACATCATAACATATATTAATTAGTTACCTAGTAATCTCTAATTAAGTCTATTATTTCAATACAATTCATACAAATTTTGATATTATTTTTAAAATGTTCAATAAAAACCCTTATAAGTTCATAATTGATCGCTGAATTTTAAAATTTCTAACTTCATAAGAAATAGAAATTTCTGGGGGTCCTGGAAAGGGGTCCTACTGGCATATTATCATCACAGACTAAAATTACCTTAAAAAATCTATAATATTGGGGAATTTTCAGTTTAAGAATGGATAATTCCTAAACAAATTTACCAATTTTCAAGCTGAAAACATATTCTGAATCTACTTTTCATGCTGTTTAAACTCTTAACATTTATTAAAACCTTGAGATTCCTTACGATATTTCTCGATTTTTTTGGGATTTACTATCAAATATATGATTATTTGAAATAATTATATTAAACTACGCCTAAAATTCCATTAGTTGCCATTTTTCAAATTTAAATTAATGTAATTCTAGAGGAAAACGGGGTAAGTGCGTTAATCCTTAATAACTCCAGACTTTTCCAACATTTTGTAATGCTACAAAAACCTGCACTAAGCTATAATTAAATAAATTTCGTTCTAATCTTATCAATTTTCAAAATTGTTAAGATTTCTATTTAAATTTTTCATTTTCAAATTTTGAAGATTTCCAATTTCCTAGTGACAGTGACAAAATCAAATAGTTTGATAGTTTAAGAAGATATCACGACATTGACGACGGCAAACGCATATCGGCGCGTTGATTACACTTTGATGATTGTTAAAGCACGCAAATGAAGCGAAAGGAATGCCTGCGCACCCTGCTAGGAAGTCGCAGGCAACCACCTCCCGTCTTGCCACCCTCGATGATGTCTTCGCGCTCGCGTCTTTGGGCAATAGCAGCAATTATCTGCTGGCTGAGAGGCGGTAGCGGCGGCGGTGGCGGCGACGTGCGAAAGAACAGCCCGTGATTGAAGAGCGCAACTCGGCTAACGACTTGCCATTTTGCAAAATATGCTCGTGTAATTCAACTTAACGAATCATTAAGCGCAACCGATTCGCAACGCCACTGCCTGCCGCCACATGGCCCTTTGGATGGCAGGATGACTGCGAGGAGGTGGAAGCGGCGGGAGGGGTTGAGGCTGGCGGTGTAGACGGCAGCCTCACGGTGATCGCAGAAAACGGAAACTTTGCCGAGCGCAAAACTGAAGATTAAATATAATAGTTTGCCTGCAACGCAAACGCTAATGTCGCTCATCACTTAAACGTCACTTGTGTAATTATCGCATTAAGTTGCATGCAAGACTATTGCGAAATACATATATAATTTTGCTTCTGATAGAAAAAGAGCACTTAGGAATTTTCTAAGGTTTTACGAACTTATGAATTAGCTTACTTTTCTTTTAATAAGTCGTGGATATTAGATGTGTCCATTCTAAAGATTTTTTGAAGTGATAACATCCAATGGGAATTAAATGAAGGGGTAAATTGAGGCGAATTCGGTCTCAGCATTTGTGGACAAACAAAATTTATCCGAAAGAATCGGGTGGCTATCTCAATTACAGCAATAGCTACAACGAGTTAAAACTCTTGGTCTTCATCTGCGCATGCGCGTCAAAAACATGATTGAAATGAAAACCCACCCACACACGCACATACTACTTCAAACATTCAACTTCAAAACCATCAATTTCAAACATTAAGACTTCACACACAAATCTACAGACATCTGTAACTCACTAGAAGAACTACAATCAACAACAACATACACCAACAATTCACACCAACTACAAAAAATGTGTAAAAAACACTTACTTGTATGAATTGTAAAATAAAACAAACAAACAAAAATAAATAGAACATATCAAAGTCGGAAAGATAGACGATAGACGTTAAAATATGTGATTATATTATATGTCCAAAATTTTATGTTTCACTTATAAAAAAATATCGCAATGAATAAAGTCATTTCCAAACATTATTTTTCAGAAAAATATTCTCGTTTCTATTTCAATTGGTTAAAAAGTTATAACGCTTTAAAACTCTTTGACTTCTCCTTTCATATATTCTCCTTAATTTTCCACATTAAGCGATATCATCTGCGCATGAGCGCCAAAAAAAAACTGTTCCAAAAAACAACAACAAAAAGGTAAAATAACGCAAAAATAACCACAAAACATCTTCCAAAAAATGCCGAAACGCTTTTATTGTGCCTTTATTAATCAATATGTCCATAATCAAAGAATTAATATGTACCAAAAATATATAAAAGAAAAAACATTACAATAACGAGTACAACAAACGAACGTACAATAAATTTAAGTGTTACAATTAAACGCAATTACTAGCAATTAAAGAAAAAAACATATAGGAAAGAGTTAGAATATGTCTCAATAAATTGTTGTATGTCATTATGTCATTCATATCAATGTTACTAGTATATCATCATCATCATATCTGTATCGGCTGTGGAGGATTCGTCTCAACTAAACTTAATTTTACTTAATTAAATTTCGCGCAATTAGCGCTCGTAAAAGACAAAACAAAAAATGTCTAAAGCGCCAATTCTCATCTAACAGTTGTATGTGTATTCATTTGTCTCTTTTTCTTGTATTTTCCAGCTTCCTTATTATCGATTTTTATTTTTATTTTATTTTATCAAACATTCGCAACGTTAATAATTAATTATCCAGTATGTAATCTTGTAGAGTCTTCTTCATTATCGTCGTTATCTTCGTCGTTATTCATGAGTTATTCATATATTTCATAGGAGGGGCCTTGTGATCTTCTTTCTTCTTTCTTCTTTCTTCTCAATATATTCGTAATAACTAAATTCCTTACAGCTAATGTTTCATCATTCATGTTGTAATTAAGGACTTAAAATCAATTAAATCGTTTTCAATTCACACAATTCGTAAATTAATTCGCAAATTAACTGTGAATCTCAGTAAATGTGAATTTCATCTTTGTAGTTGTGTATTACATTCTTTTTTTTTGATTTTTTATTATTTTTCTATTTTTTTGAATTTTTTACATTTTTTTTAAATTTTTATAGAAATTTAGTTTTTCATAAGGAAATTTGTTATTTATTAAATATATTGATTGATTTTTTAGATTGATCAATATTAAGTGATTTTTTTTATGATTTTCAATTTTTTTCTTCGAAATTTTCATTTTTTCAAAATTTTAAATTCGAAAGTTTCTTGTGTTTGGTTTTTCAATGGGTTTATTTAGATTGTTTCCCTGATGATTTTCCGGGTTTTTTTATACGATAATCTATCAAATAATGAAGAGTAGTTTTCATTGGAGCAATTCTATATTGAAATTTTTGGAAATCTTATGAAATTAAATTCCATGAAGTATTTTTTTCTCAGTTTACGAAGTTTTCTGATTTTATTTTATTTCTGATCTTTCTTTTATTTTTAGAAATTTATGAATTCTCTGATTTTTTGATATTTTTGGAGTTTTGATTTGAAGTTTTTAAAGTATTTGGAACTTTTTTGTCAGATTTTCAAAGTATATTGAAGTTTCGCAACGTTTAATTTCTTTTAACTCAAAAGGAAGTTTTGAAGTTTTATTGAAGTTTCCCTAATTTTTTTTTTATTTTTTTTGAAGTCTATTTTGAGGATTTTTCCTTTTTCTAAATGTTTATTAAATCCTTCCAGATTTTTTAGATTTAATTTCTTTTTGCATTCTGAAGTTTGTTGACGTTTTCTGTTTGAAGTTTTTAAAAGTTTTTTTTGAAGTTTTTTCTTTAGTTTTTTGAAGTTATTTTAATGAAATTTAGAAGTTTCAATTTGATGATTTTGAAGTTTCTCAAGGTATCTGAAATTTCTTTGAGACCTTTAGAAGTTTTCTTGAGTTCTCTTGAAGTTTTTTCAAAGTTTTTTTGAATTTTTCAAAAATGTTAGTAGATTTTACGGATTATTTAAGTTAAACTTCTATCACTTTCTCTTTGTCTCCTTTTTTAATCATCATTTTTCGCTGTTTTAGAGATGATTTCGTCGAAAGGGGAAAAGCAAGGGTTGGAAAACGTGGTTTTTTAAATGCCTGCCAACCCATTAACCGGTGCGCTAATTGGGGGTTAATTTCAAACTTGATTAAGTGTGTGTGCTCAAATAAAGAGGATTTTTTAAACCCTTTTTTCCATTACGGTTCGCGTTTGTAAATTCTATTGTCTCAAACTTATTTTTCAAGAGTTAATTTTTAAAATTCAGTTTAGTTACGTTGATTAATTAACTTTTCATAAAATTATCTAAAGGGTATCTAGAGTTTTATATCTATTATATTTATTAATATGTTTGCAGGTTTTTTTTGTGATTTTACACAAAAAATAATTCATGGATCTTTCAGAAATTTAAGAACACTTTTTGGGTTTATTCGAAGTTTTTAAAGTTATCTCAGGAAATTCTTTAATTTTTCTGGAGCTAATCATCATATGTTTCATAATGTATCTTAAAATTTTGAAATTTTAGCTTTCCATGACATTTTTAGATATTTCTCTATTTTTGAAGTTACTGGTACTTTAAATGATTTTTTGTAAGTTCAAAATTGTAATTTTTCTTGAATTTGTAGCTTCAAAAAAGTTCTGGGTTTTAAGAATCAGATTTTACCTTTTTTAAAGAGTGTAAACACAGTTTCGAGGGTATTTCCACGATGATTTCTCCCGTTTTTTGAGGTTTCTGCTTTGGTTTTTGTTGCGGTTTTCCCCCTTTTTCACGCACAATAAACTCCGCAAGCATTGTGAGTGTTGATTTTTTACAGCCACGTTTTTCGCAATCTGTTTGGCACTGTTTTGAATCTGTTCCGCGTCCGAATATCTCCTGTTTTTTCGAGTATTGTCTGTTTTTATCCCCTATTTTCCCTTGTTTTTGTGCATGTGTTTCATTCCGCTACAGTGCGTCGTTTCAGTGCACTTCAGTGCGATTTTCAGTGTGTATTTGTCTGGTGGCGTTTGCCTTTTTTACCCTAATTTTTCATCTGTTTTTTTCGCTACACAAACCCTGTTTAACTGTTTAAAAACCGTGTAATTTGTAATTTGTTCAATCTGTAATTTCTTTTATGTCTTAATCTTTTTCGACCAGAATTTGTATGTGAAAAGAGTCTATTTACCTATTTATTAGTCAATTTTGATTTGTTTGAAGTAAAGAACCTGAATTTTGTGTTTAGGAACATATTTTTGGATTTTAAATGTTGGAATTGAAACTAATTATAGTTTTAAGAAGGTTTTAAGGCGATTTTAAACATTTTTAGTCGTAAAATTTTGAGAGGGATGTTTTAAAATTTGCTGGAAATTCAAGTATGAAATTTATACCATCGAATTTACCCAAGTTTCACCGGGAAAATGAAATATTTGCTTGAAATCACAGCGTTATAATTAATGATGCTATTATTTTGCTTCCAAGTCTTCCAAGACAGGTTTCTAGGGGTTGTGTGTTAAGGGGGGTTGTATAAAAGTGGGCGTCTGTTTATAAATTTATAAGGGAGTGTAAGATTACCTTTGGGGGTGACTGGAACTGGTTTATACAGTTTTTAAAGGTATTTTAAGCATTTACAGATGAGAGATCGAAAATTATGCTTTTACTTATAAATAGGCCTCTGACTTCGTTTTTATTTTAAAATCTTTAAAATTTTATAAGGGCCTAAGAAAGTAGAAGAATTCTACTTTAAGGTTGGTTAGAAATATTTTTGAAAATTTTATTGTATATAATGCTTTTTTGAAAGTTTTGTTTGTAGTTTTGTAAAAATTTTCATATTTGCGCTTTTCTTTTTTGTTTTTAAGAGGTTTCCAAAATTTTGCGAATTTCATCATTGATTTCTTACGACGACGATGATGACGGTGGAGGTGGCAGTGGCGGCGAGCAACGGAGGCGGCAGACGTAGGCCACTCCCTTTTGCGACGACGCTCGCGCCTTTCTTGCGCCATATTTTCCTCTTCCTCGCAGGGCGCGGCGCAGCGAAGAAAAAGAGAGGAAGACGGCTTACGTTCGGTGGCAGGAGAGGTGGGGAGGCGGCAGAGGCAGGTCCCACCGCGCTGTACACACACAGCGCGCGTATTCTGCCGCCCCTTCTGGTAAAACATCGCGGCGGTAAAAACGATCGAAGGCAGCGAAGGAATGAAGGAAACGGCGGAGGAAACGACGGCGAGGCGGCTGCAGCAGCAGTGGCAGTGGCGGCGGCATCGACCGGTTGGCGGGCGGCTGAGTATACACACTCGCTCAGGGCGACGGCGGTGGCGACGGAGGCGGCGGAAAGCAGGGGGGCTTTACGGTGACGGTTAGCGAATGAGGGGAAAAGAACGAAAACGCCGCCGTTACTGGGGAAATATACGCGAAATAAGGCAAAGAAGGTGAGGCGGCTGAGATGGAGACGGCACGAGCGGTGGCGGCGACGGGGGATGACGGAGGCGGCAACGGGTGGCGGTGCGAGAAAATGCACGAACCAAAGAGAGCCAGTAGAATCACTCTACATGCTTTTGTTCGATGTGAAAAATGGATGAAATCTACTCGTTTTTATTTTGTTTTGTTCGTTTTAAACTTGTCAAACTTTTTTGCCAATTTTTACATAAATATTTTAAATGGAAATTTAAACTAAATACTTTAACCATCAAATAAATCAGTCAAATATTGATCAATCTAAATTCTGTAAAGTTTAATAACTTTAAAATTTATCCTTCAGTTTTCTTTTACTTTCGGTATTTTCCTTTCAAATTTCATTATTTTTCATTAAAAATTCAATATATATTAAAAATTATTGAATGAATTTCACAACATTGTTTTAAATTGTTCAATTTTTCATTTAGCTACCTTAAAAGAAAATTAATATAAAATTTCCTTGCGTTTCGTTTTCTTTCGAACGTTTTCATTTTTCTGTTTTACTTGCCGAGTATATCTCTGATAATTTTGATAAGATAAGGACGAATTACGTCCTTGCAATTTATACATTTTACCTAATTCACTTTCTGGGGGTATTTTGCTTCGAATTTCAGATTTGTGATAGTTTAAAATTTTCACCTATTTCAAAAAGTTTCACTTTTATCAAAAAGTTTCCTTTTTTCAAGAATTTACATTTTTCCCATAGATTTTACTTTTTTCCTTTAAATTTTCCTTTTTTTTCCTTAAAATTTTCCGGTTTGGTTAAAATTTTTTCAGTTTTTCAAAAGTTTCAATTTTTTTATATTCCAATTTTTGCAAAAATGTTAAAGTTTTTCCGGAATATAAAATTTTCTCAAATTATTCTAATTTTCTTAAAAATTACCAATTTTTCAGAATTTTTCGATTTTCCAAAAATTCTCACAATTCTCCAATGGTTAGGGTAAATTTTCCTTTCTTCCTTCTTAGATGAAATTTCTTGATTTGTTTAAATTTTGTCCTATGGTGGTGTGAGCCCGTTTTCTCATCGTCCTTCCAAGATTTTTGTGTTTTTCTAATTAATTTTCCATGGCTTGAAGTTTTCTTGGGAAATTTCGTGTTCCTTGCATTGAATTGCTAAAAAATGTCAAATAGTATAATTTTACATTTCAGAAATAGGTGAAAATAGTAGGGGGGTTCCCTATTAGATTTCAGATTGTTATGGATTGGGATGGGGATTCCCCTTTTGATATATTGATCTATTCATCCTTAACACCATTATCGAGTAGTATTGATTCTAATGATGATTAGATTTGGGGTCCGCGGACTGTCGAATAATTGAAAAAGGGACCCCAACGAAGAATTAAAAAATAATTAGATCCATTCAGTAGTGGATCTAATTTTTAGAAACTTACATTTTGTTGACGGTTATTCAAATGATGTTTTTCTTCGGTTTTCCGGGAGTTTTTCTTTGTTTTGTTTGTTTTTTTTTCTCTTTAACTGAAACAAAAAAAATCATGAATTACTTTTCTTTTCGCTTTTGGATAAATTAGTTTAAGATTAAACTATCTTAAACTAATTTAATTTAGTTTACTTTACGTTAAGTTAGGTAAGGTAATAACAACATTTCTTAAAAGTTTAAATGAACTTTACGTAATTTAATCATATAATAACCACAATAAAACGAATGTAATATGGCGCGGTGTCCTAATAAAATATGCCGGGTATATGGAAAATTTATAACCCAGCATAATCCAGACGTTATAATATATTACGTCTAACATCTGGAGAGTGTGCGAACACTAGTGGGGGACGTGGGGGTGGCGGTAGGTGTTGGAGAGCGGGACAAGGGGACGATGGAGGCAGGAAACGCGGAAGTTCTTAGACGTGGAACAACAAACCGAATAGTATAAACAATAATAAAACGTTATGGCCGCCTCCGTCGCCGCCGTCGCCGCCGCCACCATCGCCTCGGTTCGCCTTTTCATTCCCCCGGCATAAAGTCCTTGAAGTGCTGCGCATAATTTTGTTCTCATAGCGTATTTACTTAAATAATGGCGCAGCACTTAAAATTTCACTTCGCATTTTCGTTTTACTGCCGCACAGGAGGCGGCAACGCTGAGGAAGTCCTGCGAGTTGTTCTCTGCGAAGAGAACATTGCCGGTGATATGGCAAAACGAGATGAGTGATTGTGAATGGTAAGACATTTCCACTTTGTATTTGCATATTTTGTTTTTCTTCCACGTCTTGATTCATATTTATTTTAATTCTTCTGTTTATGAATTTTGAGGTATTATGTGGAATAAAACATGGAAAGTAAGACATTTCGGAAAGTTTACTTTGGACAAAAACAATGAGTAATTATTTTTAATAGCATTAATTTATTAGCCGGTGATACGCGGGACCTGACGGAACAGGATGTTTTTAAGCTAAGTTTCTTGGGTTTTGACGATGTCTTAAGTACTACTAACCACTAGGGATGTAAACTTTTCATGAAGTACTGATACATTTTGGTATCGGTACTTTTGAAACTTTGATACTTTCAATACCCAAGTATTGAAGAAAAGTATCGATACTTATTGGTATCGAAAATACACATTGATGTCATCTATTAATGTATTTTCAAATTATTTTTTCCTCGTTACATTAATATTCCAGTATATTATGGACACCATTTTTCTGATTTTACTACATTTTGAGCATGAAAATTATCGCGATAATTCCTCAGTAATAAAATTATAGCTTGTAAAATTACTGATTGAGTAAATTAAGGCTAAACTAAGTTTTTATCAAAAAGTGGCAAATGAATTTGAATTGTAGGGAAGTATCGATATCATTCCATGCTTGTTGAATAATATACTATTAGTCTTCCTTTCACTTATAAGAAAACAAGAATATTAATAATGTAAAAAGTGAACGGACTAATTCAGTTGGAAAATAATATATATATAAAGAAAATCTAATCAAAACTTGAGACAACTTCCTGCGAATCCAATTAAGAAGCGCAGCACGCAAAAATAATTTCCCGCTGAATAATTCATGCTGTAATTTTGCATCTTGAAGTTTCCGCCATTCTCGAATCCATCCAATTAAACGATTTGGAAGTTAATATCTCGCGCAGTTCGACTATAATTTACAATTAAAGTCAGCCAACCGCCGGCGTTGCACGTGGGTGAGAGCGAACGCAATCTCGCCTCCTCCACCCCCTCGCCAGCCTCTTGCCACCAGCCGCCACCGCTTTTCCCTTTTCTTCTCCACTCCTCCTTCAAAACGCCGAAATTTGTTTGCCTAAGCCGCGGCGCTGTGCTCCTTAATTTCGGACGTAAAACCATCTCGGCGAAAAGCAAAAGGGGTGGCAGCGTCGCGGCGGTGGCGGCAGGAGAGAGCCGGCGGAGACTGTAAAGGGTGGTTGGTTGTTTAGCCGTGTGCGTGTATATGCGGCAACTTTCCGTGCTCGCCCTCCCGCACTCGTGCTAGTTTTACTGCTTTAAGGAATTTTAAAGGGGTGTCTTTATGCGCACGTACGGACCGCCACCCCCTCTTATACGAACGCTATACCGCCACAGCCATTGCCACCCCACGTTCATACAACCACTGCGCCGCCTGCCGATGTCGTTAAATCAAAACAACACGCACGCGTTTACTGTAGAGGAGGTTGTTCGGCTATTTTTCATGCCGGAGAGAATTCTAAGAGGTTATAACATTAAATATAGGCAACACTGATTACATCGTTACGAATTTGATTAAGTTCCATCAAAATTTTATGATGTTTCATTCTTTTTTTTTCTTTCGAAAATCTGCTTTAAGTACAACAACTTGAACATCTTTCTTAACTTGATTTTACTACAAAAACTGCCCTTTTAAACTTTCTTATATCATTTTAATCATCGGAATTGGGCTGCGATCATTTTGTTAAGAAATGTTTAGATTCTCGAACGCACTACTAACATCATATAGTTATGTTTCTTTGTTGAAAACGCAGTTGAGATTTGATGTTGAAAATTGATTTTATTTCACAACAACGAAATTAATGATTATCAAACTCTATATGATACTTTATTCAAAACGATTTCGAATTAGATTCGTGAATCTTGAATACGTGTTACTTGAACTTAAAGGTAAAGACAAGAATATTATTTGCTATTTTATTTACAATAAATGTCGGAGGGAGACTTTTATTTTCCCCACGCAAATGTTTAGATGCGCGAGTGATGGATGCGCTGAGTCGTCCTTGGTGGTGGAGATGGTCATACATGTAGGTATGATGTAGTTTCCGCCACCTATTAGGTGGTGACGTAACTATATTGACTGCAGCGAAGCTGCCTTTGACATATCAACATGAACAAGTAATCAAGACTAGGTACATTTTAGGAGGTTAATCACTAATTGCAATAATTAGAAAGAGAAAATGATGAATGCTTCCGACTTGAAACTGCAATCCCCGTTTGTCATATATGGTGTATAACCAACTTTACACAAAGGCAGCTTCGATGCAGTCATACTTCGTGACAATATTGTCGCGAATATGTGAATCTTATTCACAATGTCACGATGTTACCTCGTCCGTTGCCAAGGCACGACTACTGAGCGGCAGCGTTTCGCTCATTCATTATCTGCTTATTAAGCATTTTTGCGTTCAGCTATAGAGTGCGAGCGCGCCTTGTACATCAATCGTCTGTATGCATTTTTATTCGTTACTTTTAAATGGCAAGAGACTACAATGTTGCATTATGACAAAGAAGGAAGATTGGACTCTGGTTAAGCATAGATAACTTATTAGAATTGTGCAAACCTAAACAAAAAGGCTCTATAAAAAGGCGTTCAGTCGACTGAAAAAGTCAGTTCGTACCAAACCACCGCCAGTCTCCTTCAGTTTAATGTGTAACACCCTAGCCGAGATGTCCAGGCACTTTTGGTGAGTCTTTAAATAAATACTTATTTTACACATTTTTTTTTGCACTTAGAAATAGTTTCTATTTTTCTTCCTTACCTTTCTGCCCGGTTGTCACGCAAGCTAAGCCAAGCGAGTTAATCTCTATTCAAAATCCTCGATCGTGACAATATGATGGTAGTAGTGCGTTCGAGAATGTAAACATCTCTTTAACTTTCGTCATTTTTCATTAATCGTCAAAATTCCTTGGAAAATATTACATTAAATATCCCAATATATACAGTATTAGAAAGATAATTTCATTTACTTTCCCATGCCTTACGTGACATTATTCTAATTTAAAAATTGTAAGAGTTATTTATAAAAAATGAGCATTTCTACACATTTTATTTCTACACATGCTTATTATTTTAAAAAACTAATTTATCAATACAACAATATGCATAAATTTAATCAATTGTATATTAATAGAAAGGCAATTTAATGTTATACCGGATGAAATAGTAAAGTCATAATTGTGATAAAAATATTATTGTGGCTAAAAATCATTGTCACTAATCAATTCACTAATTCCATAGGCAGAAACAACATTAAATCCTTTATGAAATGTAATTTAGTTCATGGAATTATCTCGTTTATTAATACTATATTTTCTTTCATGAAAATGTTAGTGCTAAATGAAATAAAATGGCGAATGTAGAAATTATACCCATTCTACTCTCTTCCCTATTCTAAAGTCTTCCCTAGAAGGTTTCCAGAATCATCAGCCTTAAAACGAAATTAATATTTAATCGATACGCGAGACGCTTTTCGTTTCCGCTCACGCTTTCCATCCGCTTCTTCTTCGCCCTTCGTCGTCGATGCCAACTCATCCCACTTTTCCCTACCGCCCCCAACCCATTCTGCCCGTTGCCTCGCGTTACTCCTGCTCCTCCTGCTACTCCCGCACTCACCGTGTGCGCCATTCCGGAGCTTTTCCACATTCTGCGCCATTCCTGAGCTTTTCAGAATTTCCCTATGTATATCGTCTCGGTGTTGGGGGGAGGGCACGTCGCCGTCGTGCAAGAACAAGAACGAATCGCTTTTCATTTCCCCCTTTATTTTCGCATCGGCGCGCATATTTCATGCAACTTCGTCGACCGCACGGCGAGAGAGTAAGATTCGCTAAATTGCATTATCATGCCATTTAAATATAATTTTCCAGCCGCTGCCGGTGTCAGTGACGGAAAGCGTCTGATTGCGATCGCGATATGCCCAGCCACCTGCCAGCGAATTAAATCAAGCGCAAATTTAATTGCTGAGCTTATTACTATTTATTTTCATCGACAATAATCGGGATTATAGAGATTTTCATGGAGGAAATTACGATTAAATAGGCATTTAATGTTGTTGGTATAAATATTTTTTGATTTGGAAATGAACATTGACTTTGGTTTATTATTAGAATGACAATTTTCCAATCGTTTTATGTTCTACCTTCTTTGGATGTAAATAACTACCACACTAATAGTAATGTCACAATATGTCTTAAAACATAAGAAAGTACGTCGATTTGTCTTTCTAATAATGTGTATATTATGTGCTTTTTACAAATACTTCCTAGGAATATTACCAAGATGAAATTTTTCAATATTTTTCAGGTAGAATTGTTTCATAAGCCTTTTCACCATTTCATATTTGAATTAATATAATTGTTTAACCATTAAAGTTAGGAAGATACAGCTTTTTACACACGAAAGTAGATTTAATTGTCGATCTCAAATTATATCTATCGCCTTTCTAAATTCAAAATTTCTCCATCAAATTCAATTTGTAATATTGATTTTTGAGTATTACTTGTCGAGAAATATTTTGAACGAAATTTTCAATATTTGCGTGTTTATGACTAATGAATTATAAATGTGCAGTTAATTGTCTTTCTAATTATGTATTTATGATATTTGTAAAATGTTTATTTTTGCTCTTTTAAGAACAATTTTTACTGAAATTTTAGGAAATAATTACTCTCTTACTCAATCTTACTCAATCTTTACGTGGTATCGGCAAAAATGAAAAACCAATTTTTAAAACGATTTAACAATTGTACCATAAAAGTAAGGTAATTAGTTCATATGTCATTAGAAAGTACATTTAATTAGCTTTCTTGCGATGTATGGAGAGCTAAGATTAATTAACAATTTCATGATTATAATCAACATTTAAAAACATCCGAGTTTCCGAAGTAACAATAAACTGATGAGTGTGCGCCTTCGCAGGCGTAATTATCTTAATGATGTCATTGATTAATGAGAATCCATTTTAAAGGCAAGTGAAGCGTGAATTCTCCATCGCCGTTTGCACCACCAAGCCGCCGCCTTTGCCGCCTCCGCGAACTTACTTTACAATTTCTCCGCGCGTAATATATGTGTGCAATATAGAAAACGACAATTACTCTCTTCGTGAGTTTCCGCAGCTCAAAGAAATTCGAAGTCTCTCTGTTGTCGGCGGCGCGGCGGCTGTGTCGTTGTCAACGGGGGCGGGAATGGGCCGCAGGGGGTGGCGAAGGCATGGCAGGTTGTGGGTGGCCCGATTCGTCGGAGACGAAATTGACGTAGAACAATACAAAGACGATGCTTTCCTTTCAATTTTCACTTCGGCGGGCGGCAAAGCGCCGCCACCGCCGCCAAGAGAGCTCCTTCGCCTTCCTTTTAACTTTGTTCTCGCGAAGCGGGCGACTTTGTTTGACGAAACGACGACGCACTCAGATGCGAAATGTGCTCTTAATTAACTCGCATATTTCGACGAGCAAAAAATACGCTTTGGGGGCGGTTGAATTTGTATTGTTGGACGTCTATTTGTTTAGGTTTAACACAACTTTCAATAACAACGAGGTTTTGTAACAATTCTTTATTATCAACGTGAAGAAAAAACGAAAATATCAAAAGCAATTTGAGAAAGTGGAATCATAAACTTATCTCAATTTATAATTGATAATACCGTATAATCTAATTAAGTTATATCTTTGCTTGTACCCTCTCTGGATAGAGAATTTAATATACTTTCAAAGGATTTACAGTAATTTATGATACAGATTTTATTAGTTAAGTTATATGACCATTTATGCAAAAAATTTAAAGCAACTAAGTTTTCCATTTTTCAAAATTAATCAACAATATTTAGAGTTTTAATTAAACGATTAGAAGATTTCTTATTTCGTATGACAGAGAATTTAATTTCCTTTCCTATGGTTTATTCTAATATTATATGAATAATATAATAAGAATGTTATGGCTACAGATATGAATAAAAACGAAAATAACAAAGATGTTAAAGCAGATGTTAATATATAAAATATATTGTTATTTACAACTGTTAATAACAATAGATGTAATTAAGATATAACTATGGTTTAACACTCGTTAGATGGAGAATTTAATTTACTTTCGAATGATATACTGCAGAATATGTTATATATTTTTTACATTAAATTATGGCTCCTTTTATGAAGAGAAATAACGAAAAATTAACGTTCCTGTTTTTATTTGCCTTTAAATTTAATTGTTTATTAGTAGAGTTTCAATTAAAAACATTTCCTAGTTGTTGCCTGATATGAAAGAGAATTTAATCTATTACCATTTAGTATCTACCAATATAATATGAATAATGTATTAAAGAAGTTAGGATTAGAAATATGAACAAAAACGATAATAACAAAACATTACGGTTTCGAGATTGTGAGAACAAAAGCATGTCGTTGCGGGGGCTAGCATCGTTCGCCGCGCCGCCTCCGAGGATGATGAATAAGTAAGTAAAACTAGAGTAAAACTTGCGTTCGCCCCGGCCCCGGACAAGTAGAGGGCGGAGGCGTGGTGGTTGGCGGCGGCAACGTTTGCTCTCGCGCGCGTGGTGCTCAAATTTTAATTAGTTTTGCGCTCGTTTGGAGCGTCCCGTCGCCGCCTCCAGTCGCGCGTTATTCCCGCATATAAAGATGAAGAATGGAAGAGCTTATATTGCCGCCATTGCGCCGCCTCCGCCTCCACCACCACCACCACGACGCAACCTCGCCTCTCGCAGAAAACAACTTGACGCTAAACTTTGCTAATATCAAAACGGAAATTAAAAGATAAGAAAATAACGACAGCGCGCACCGGGAGCATAACCACGCTCTTACTCTTGGCTTGCGCTGCTGCTTGGAGGTGGTTTTTGGATGGGGTGGTAGAAGTCCGGGGTTGGCGTAAACAAGGGCTTCTTCTGGAACTTTCAACCTCGTCGTTTCCATCATCTTACGCTCTCTTTGCAACGCGCCATCATTTCTCAAGCTTCAAATTTAAACTTTCGCAGCATGGCTGCTGCTGCTTGGGGGGTGGTAGTGCAGGAGACGATGGAGGCGGCACAAACAGGATGACGTACAAAGTTTTATGAAGTTGGCGCCAGCAGGGGTTGAAAGTTGCATCAAGTTACTTATTATTTTTGGGATGAAGCACAACGTGTGCTTTGACGTCTTAAACTTTCATCGTTTCTATGCAATTTTCAAAAAGTTTTGATATTCCAATCTTAATGAATTAAAATTCGTTAGAAAGGAAATTTAATTGGGAATCGAGAGAACTTTAGCATGTAACAATGTCATTATTCTAAATATAGTTTTGAAGCCATTTTTATATTTTAAAGTTATATAATTAGAG
>WSZQ02071776.1:0-22361 GCA_019419845.2 Weissflogia rhopalogaster
GTTTAAACGCATCGAGAGATCGATAGCTTCAACGGTTCGGTAAATAACTTGCGATTTCCGAACTAACATTTCTTCGCCAAAATATAAATGAAAATTAAGCCAACTCAAAAACAAAAACATCAATTTCATATTACTAAAATCACTATTACGAGAAGTGACTTTTCAAATATCAAAAGAAGGATCAGGATCTATGGCAGGGTCCGTGGTCCAAATTTATTTATTATTATATCGAAAATTTCCATATTTTATACATAAAAGTTAACTTTTTATTTGTTACTTGACTTAAACTGAAATTTATGTAGCTATTACTTGTGTATATCTTATACGAGGTTTGAAATCATGGCTATATAAACTTCCTCCCACCTAGAAACAGCAACGTACTGACAAATATACAACACTAAAATCCTCGAAATTTTCATGTAAATCTACTTAATAACGGTTTAGCCCGGCGAACAAAATCCTAATGTAACAGCCAGCAATGTAAATTTCCAGATTTGGGCAAGTAAAACGCAACAAATGCTTCCGACATTCCTACGTTTAAGCAAAATTGAGGTTATGTCAACGTCGTCGTGCCACTAGACGGCGCCAAAACTCAGACGCATGCCTTATCTTCATGTTATCACTCGCGTAGATTTGTGTAAATTTGTGCAAATTTACACGGGCATCGTATGGATTTTATGGGTGTGTTAAAATTTGATGTTTGAGGTTAGGTGCAACAATAACCCTAGTTCGGGCGCGGTAATTCGATGGCACGTCGTCGTCGCGGACGTGCGCGTAGATCTTTGGTGGGTTTACTGCGGTTTGGTGTGGATTCTGCCGGATTCGGGCCGATTCCTGCTGGATGTTCTCGCGTGATGGCTGCAACGCGCGTGCGCCTTGCAATGGCACTACATTAATGTTGCATTATTCAAAGCGTTACGACCTGCCCAGCACGTCGAAATTTATGGAATATTTCAGAGCTTTGTCTTCGCGAAGCAAAGGAAATGAAGCTTCAAGTTAGAAAATATTTAAACATGTTATGCTTTTATTGTTGCGATTTCAAATTTATTTCAATTTTATAAATAATTTCTTGTAAACATATGAAGGGAAGTATCTTGTCATAAGTGATGTAATTTAATTTATTGAATATATTTTAAGTAAATATAAATTTGGTAAGATATACTTTAGTCTTTTTCAACTAAACCCTGTTGCTTTAATTTCGTTTGCCCTGATTATTGAAAAAAAAATTAATGATAGCGAATAGTTTTGTTTAAAGTAAAATACTAAGTGATTAATTTATTATAATTCCTCTAGAAATTTCTCTATAATGTTAAAATCGACACTTGGGTCACTGATATGCCCAAGGGGCATATTGGTAAATGATTACTAGTTGACCCGCGGGTCATAGAGCTGGGCATGATAGAGCTTGAGTTGATTACAGGAGATTAATGCAAACTCATCAACGTCCCCCAGTCTGGGGCAAAAATCTGATCTAAGCGATACAGTACGAAAACAAGTATATATTGCCTTTCATTTAGGTTACTTCAAAATATAATATGCTTACATCGGTTCCGGAGAAAACAGTCATGGTTAATGCGAGGTTTACACATTTTCTTGGCACATTTCTTTAAGAAAACAGAGGTTTTGTGATCAAAATTTCTCAGCAAACACATTTTTTAAGTATAAAAAACCAAAACCTACATTTTCTATTTTTCAATACAGGTATTCGCAACAAAACCCTTTTTTAGGGTGGACATATCTGAACCAGATATACCTTCTATTAATACATCATAACCAATGGAGGTTGCCACACATCCTTTGGAATCGAGGGACGAAAACGTAGGTGATCAAAATTATATGGGCAACATTCGAAATTAAGTATGTTCGTCGGATCATTATTATTACTACTTTTATCTGCTCCGGAGAATATTGTGAAAATAGCGGCTATATTATTGGAACCACTATTTTCCCAACACTATCGGATACCTCATATTTATTTGTAATTTCAGTATAGGATTTGTGTGAACCTCGAGATCTAAAATGGATCAATCGCAATGCATCTGAAAACATTTAAGAATTAGTATATTGTACAACGAGCACGGAATGGTACCCGTTTCCTCAAGTGCATGAGGAAACGCCAAGAGTACGAGGAAAGAGCATTGCATACGAGTTGTAGACTATACTTATTCTTCGACTACAATGTATGAAAATAATAATTTCTTAACTAAAATGATACTGAAATGTGTACATTATACAACAGGAGTAGGAAATTAGTATATTATGCAACAAATGCGGTATATTACTGCAAATTACGCATGAAGAGAAAATACTCCCTGTCAGTTTACCTACGAAAGTCGTGTTGTCCCGTACCGAATTTCCATGGGAAAAGATCGATCAATCAAGCGCTGTGTGTAAAGAGAATTAAAACACATAAGGCCGTGCGTAAAAAAATCCGTGAGAGACTTACTTGATCTGTGAACTATGCTTCTTTGTTTCTGGTAGATGATTGTAGGTAAAATACGGTTTTCTCGTCGATTTATCCCATGTATTTCTTTTATAACCACCTTTCACAACAGTAATATATAAATAGTGAAAAAAATTAACATAGGATACCAAAAAGGATAATAACCATGAAATAAAGTAAATCACCAATTGTTATTTCATTATTTCAAAATAATTTGAATATCCAGAATGTCAAAATACTTTTAATCCCCAACATTCAGCAGGAATTTCGCAAATTTTCTCGCAGTCCATTTGGCATCATTCAAATAAATGAACATTCGTTTAAGTAACGATAATTCAAACTCTCCCCCATTTGATGTTCGACTCCATACGAAAGCAGAGCCGAAAAGAACAAAGAAAATCAGCCGGATACGCACAAGTTTTCCGGGTCCCCGAAGGTGGCGAAAAGCACTTATTACAACGCCCCCTCCCCTTGGTGCCTTTTTAGCTCATTGCTCGCCGCTACAGTCGATGGAATACGAAAATCCAAGATGGCGTCACAGTCGCCCTGGTCGGTGAGCAAGAAATTGGAAGAAATCGACGGCACAAGGCTGCGATAGCTGCGAAATGAAACTTTTCGAGAAGGGCACGCCGAAATATAGTCGTAGGTAAATTTCGGAAATTTCTCCCTGGTCGCACACGATTTGAATTGATTCAAATCCACTAAGAACTCTGTAATCTCAAGAATGATAAATTCCACGGAATATTGAATTGAAATTTACTGTGGATAACGGCGGGTAAATTTATGTAAATATTGATAAAAATGTTGTTCTGCTTCGTTTTTTCAAAGCAGCCCATTGCGATAAAACTCATCTCTATTAAAACAATTCAGTCGGGAGACACTTTTATTGCGGGGTTCGTTTTTAATGTTTCCCGCATTTATGGGGCACTTAAATAAATATATCTGATAGAACATTTATGAAAATTTTACCGCGCCTGATAAGAATGCGAACTTGTCTCTTATTTTATTTCGGCACCATTTATGTGGCTTCATCAAACAAATAATAAAACTAAAACGAAATTTTGTAGGGGCTTGGCATGTAGAAGGGGAAGTGAATTACACTTTTCTGCAGATATTTGCATACGGCAAGCGGGACTACGTTGGACGGGGAACGGTGGGAAATCCCGTTTAATTAAAATTTGTTGCAGCTTTAGAGTTACCCTCCGGCTTTATGTTAACTGCCCTTAAATCCACTGGAGGGTGGAAACAGTCCGGAAAAAGGGTGGTAGAAAAAAAATCGTAAAATACATTTGAATAAATAACCGGGCTTAACAAATATTTGTTGGTAAGGAATGATATACTTCTTTGGATATTAATGGAATTCATAATGTTTATCGACTCGTGGCTCAGATTTACCTTAGGTAACGTTATTTGGAATTAGGGTTTCTGAAAATCTGATTTTTTCGGTATTGGAATACTCAAAAGGGTGAGCGGTTTCGGCTTCGGTTAAGATATTACGATAATTGTTTGATATTTCATGCAAGATTTAAATACTTATTAAATACTTTAAATACACATAACGAATAATACAAAATAGCATAGTAACAGGTGAGGAGAGGAGATGTATTTATATCAGTACGTGTTGTGATAAAATAAATCAACAAATTCCATTCCGTTTCCGGGATAGAATGGTTTCGCGAAATACAGGTCAATTTACATTAGTCACGTAAAAAACGGACTCAGAAATTTTTTTCATTGTAGACAGAATTATGTATACTAACGGATCTATATACTGCTGGTTTCATTGCAAATTATATATTATTTTGATTGCAGAGGTATTTCTCTCGGATTTGCTGAAAATGCCCTTAAAAATCTAACAATTAATGAATGTACTAATGAATTTGAACCATGCAATAATAATAAATTTGAATAACCTGAAGAACACACGTAAATATAATCCCAATGTTGAGGTAGTAACTAACAAATATGATTCAGAAGACTGACGATTGACAACCGACAGAGATGGCAATGGTTGCCATTGCCTTATTTCGAGTCTACGGCATAAATTTATAATTCGAATTCTAAGCGTTATTTTAAGATTTTCTGTATACTATATACAGTAAAGTTATTTTTATAATGTATGTCGTTTTATTTTGTTGATTTTGTGTTTTTTTCGCGCGGTTATGCATAATTTCCTAATCTTTAAGTAAGCAATTGAATTTAGCATTAAATTATTCATAAAAATATACGTTTTCAGTTGAAGTCACGCATGGAATTGTTTGTTTCAATATGCTATTTTCACTTTAGGTATCATGTATAATAAAAGCAAAGAAAACCTTGACGAAAAGCATAGAATTCGAATTATGCGAATTGTAATAATTAGAAAGAGAATTAGAATGATGAATCCCTCCGAAAGGACTTGAACCTGCAATCTCCGTATGTCATGTATGGTGTGTTACCAACTACACACTGTAAAGCGGTCACACTTCTTGACAATATGATGGTAGTAGTGTGTTTGAGAATGAAAACATCTCCTAAATTTCATGTCCGAATTACGATACAAACCGGTTTTTTATATCACGGTTTTGACACGAAATTTGCTGTTATGGCGACGCCGGGTGCTGATTAGCCAGAAAATAAGAAAAATTGGGAAATGCGTTTATAGTTCATCTTCCATTACACGATGTTTAAACCAGTCTGTCCATTTCTTTATTATCCAATTTATATTAAATTATATCAAAACTGGAAAATAGTGGTTTTCGGGTTCCTGCATATCTGAACCAATAGAATAGGCTATTTCAAGAGATCGGTATGTTATGAATTACACCAGTCAAGACTGATTTAAGGTAGATTTATTAGATACTTTATTTCCAAAAATAAGTCTGCAATAAAGAATTTTTAATGATATTCCTCTAATTATGGGGCACTCTTGAAGTGTGAAACAACTAGCTAGACCACAATTCACAACAATTGGAAATCACTGGAAACTGATCATATTTGGATATAATGTGAATTCGTATGTTCTGCTATGTAATGTTCTTATAGATAATAATGAAATGGCATGGTGCTATAGAGATGAAGGTTATATATGTCTTATCTAAACAGAGAACACGTAAAATTTGCACAATTATTTCTAAAAATAGATGTTACTGTGAAAAGTTGCCTCCTGAAAATGAAGACAGTCCTCCAGGAATGCTACACTAATTCATTATCACACGTAAAGTTTAAACTATGGAGTTTGTGGAGTAAAATAAGTAATTGGACTGTGAGCTCCGTTAAATAAAGTTAACTATTATGCTCACAGTACTACCATCATTTTGTTAATTTGAATAACTGCAGCGTGACACCGTCTACCCACTCTTTAAATTAATATCATTTTTGATTAATACCTGAAATTACCTGTCAATATTTTTGGGTTCATCTAGTAGTGTAGGAGATTCTACACAGTATTAATCCCAAGTTGCTTTAACCTAGATGTATAGGACATCATCATACAGCAAATAAGTTAATTTGAGTTCGTTGAAATATAAATTATCCCTAATTGTAAGAGGAACAACAGACCCGGCTTCGATTTCCGGTGAATGTAGAATAAAATGAATTCTTCTTATGTTCTTATGTTATATTACCTTCTTATTTTGAAGTATTAGCTCCTAATGTTGCGAAAAGCCTTCCTGCTGACAACATCAACCTTGGACGAAAGCGCCAAAGGTCTTTTATTTTAGCAGGACCCGAACTCCTCATTCGCGACAGTGATGATTGCGCTGCGGAAAGAAGTAGACACGTCGAAGTATGGCTTGTGGTTAACTTTATTTATACAAATTTACAATTACATCGGCTGGGGTCCACACACTCACACTGCTTTCCAACGCAATATTCCACCTCACGAACTTACCCTGAACCAATCCGCGCACACTCCGCCTACCACTCGCTCTATCTCATCTTACACAGGGTGTGCCCAGAAAGGCTTACCCTTAGGCACAGCTTTGCCCAAACATCTAACAATAATACACCATCGGATCGGCTACGTTTTTCAAAATCACCCAAATCGCAAAATGTACACGTCGTAAAATATCTTTCAATTGCAATTGCTTTCAATAGCTCTTCACAAAAGCTTGGAAAATATTCAACGACCGTGCACAACGGTTCCCAATACCTAATATGTCTAATTACATTGAAAAATAATATATAATTGAACAGAGCTAATGATCCTAGTAGCCGATGCTGGGTCAAACAATTAAAGCGAACCACTCACAAAATAACATGATAGCTAAGTTCAAAACTTCTTTTAACATTAACATGAAGATTCTAAAGTTCATTGAAGAGAGAACCGTGAGAGGAATATCAGACGACAAAGCAGAATTGTGAAAGTGGGTTTGCTTTCGTTATGTGTTCCTCAAATATAATAATAAGGAATTTGGTTGAAATTGCAATTGTAACTGATATTAATTAGCATAAACGAAAATTCATTTAACTAGAAACAGTAATCTATCTGTAACTATGTATAACAACAAAGTCATTCACATTATTCCTTTAGTTCCGGTTGATGGCGAATGCCGAAATGTGCATTGTACAAATCTTTTTATAAATTTTATAAACCATTTTAAACCACGAGTTCTCACTGAAATTAATGCATCTTGTTTTACCAACAACAAACAGTCAGATTTGGTGTAATTTATTTGACTTATAATTACAATAGGAGCCCAATTGGTTTAGTAGAGTTCAACTCCACGCAAATCGAAACGTATCAATTATCCATTACTTATTAACTCTGATCAGTTATGATCACCAACCAATCTCCGAAACCTCCCAACCATCTGAAATGAATGGCCGACCGATTATTCATTATCCATTAGTTATTATCCGTAACCCATTAAGCATTTCTATTTGCCACGCTATAATAACCCGACCGCGACCACTGGCGTGCATTCGCCGAGGCCTGTGACTGCTAGCGGCCGGCGCAAAATTGGAATTCAACTAATTAATACATGCGGGAATTAGCGGGCCGGCATTCGTATTTAATGCCCGCCATATTGTGGCATGTCCTTCGCCCGGTGGCTGCCAAATTGGGCGAAAGTCCGAGGGTCCCTGACAAGTACAAGCGCCATCTATGACCGGACTGGCGCGCATTCGCTGGACAAATACGGGAGAACACGGGAAATTAATTTGGTTCTTGCCGATGTGGATGGGGAAGTTTTCAAAGTTTATCAAACTATGAACTGAAACACCACCCGCCGTTTGCAGTCCATAGAGAGCTGACGCGAAACATTGCAATTAAATATTAGTCGATGATAGGATATCTTGTATATTGGAGGTCATATATATGCACTGCTTTAACTAAACATTCTGAATTGTTTTATAAGTTTTTAATTAAGTCCGAGGAAGTTGAATTTATATGAAAGGTGTATAGTTTGACATGTGCGGCCGGAAATACCTGCAGAGGAGTTTCTGTGGAACTCGCATCGTCACCTGGTCAGACAGTCTACTATAGAAGAGGCTTGAAAACCTTCTAAGTCGAACAAGATAATCTGGGAATATCTAAACAGATTGAGGCACTGTCTAACGACAATCGCTTTAAAAGTATACATGGCAATAATATGACTCATAAGGTAGCCAAAAAGGGGCAAGAGACAAGACTAGGTGTCCAGAATCCTTTTGCGAAACCACCCTAGATGGGTGGACGACAGAGATCCATCTATGAGAAAAGAGTGTAAGGCGAAAACGTCTACTAAAATCTCATAACAACGAAAAAGTACTCAATTTGTCACTGAACGAGTTAAAAGCATACTTAGGAGGACAATTTGTCATGGGGTACCATCTGAGAAAAAGGGGAAAAGATGTCAGTGAACTGTCCAGTGACTCAGATAGTCCATAATCTGTTCAGGCAAGTCAGCGAAAGATTTGTTCTGTCACCGGCCAGTCTATGAACAGTTATTTAGTTCTGTTTTGCAGCCCTTCGTTTCCTCAAGGGCGTCGATATCCCACACCATCAAACTTAAATAGTTATTGAACGAAATTGTTTTTTTATCAAGGAAATTGGCTCTTTTTGAAGTTGCCGCCACTTATAATAGGGGTAATAGGTGCCTGCAGACTGCGTGGTTCCTTAAAAATTCTTTTCCGCGATAAGGTGGACACTTCTTGAGATTGTTTCTTGAGATTGAAGTGTCCCGCAATGTATCCTGTTGGCAGATTTAGGTTTCTCCTGCTTAGATCAAGTGCAGGAAATTTTCCTGTACACAGTTCTCATGCCATTCGGTATTGGTTTGATTGACATATAATGATGGGCCTAGAATCTTAGTAACATCATTCTACGATGTGAAAATTAACTACAATATTCAGAACACAACATTTCAGTCAATACTGGAACCGGAATAATAAATAATTTTGAGACTATGCCAAAACTAAATTGCTAGCAAATTTGTAAGTTTAAGTACGTTTCAACTTAAATTATTACCAACTGGAACTACTAACAAAATAACATACTACATAGAGTTTAACATACATATCGTTTTAAAGTTCAGAAGCGAGTAGAAAAAAATCAACAAAATTAAGAGTCACATCAAGAACCTTTCTAATACTGAAATGAAGATTCTAAGGTACGTTGAAGAAAGAATGCTCAGTGAGAGGAACATTAGTATTGCAGAGACTACTGCAGAATTGTGAAAGACGGTTTTCATTCGTTAGGTGTTCCCCCAAACAATTCAAATTTCCAACAGCGTTATTCAAAATTCGATATGCAGAAATCAATAAATTGTACTGATATAACTAAAACTATGATTTATGAGTGAGGTTATGAATGGGTTAACATTAACTGTCATTTCGTATTATATAAGTTCCCATTAGCACGTACTATAGCACATACGTAATCATCCAAATGTTCTTTCAGCTAATGTCGGAAAACAATAATTATTATATTCTATATCTAACAATAAGTTAAATCGAAAACAACAGAAGTGGGTTATATCGAAAATATATTAATTTACTTAATGAATATCCTTGACCTTAGACACAGACTTTTTGAAGGTTTTACGAAATTAAAACCAAGGAGGAATTTGCTGAAGAGTCGAGCAGCCTTGCGCCACTCCCGCATATACATCGTTGATACCCTTAGGCAGTCTAAATAATCTTGGCCGTCATTTTGCGCAAACAGCACCATCAACCCCTCGAAGCAGACGACGCCACCGCCTCTCGTTCGAAACTCGCCAAGAAAGGCGACACACATATCATATTCTATAGGGTGTTCTTATCTCGTAGATTTACTATAAGTTTTGAATTTGTACAAATTATAACGTTGTACAACTAATTCAATAAATATTTTTACAGTTTTAAATCCCTTAGAATCTGTTTTACATTACCCAATAATTCATAATTATACTAACTAAGTTATAGTTTTAGTATCACTCAGTATATAGAATTCTACATCTGCCAGTTTCGCAGTTGGCAAAGCGCGGTTGTTTTCGCAGGCGCATTCCGAAACCAGCGGCAAGGCGGCTGTGGCGGCTGTGGCGGCGGCGGTATATCTCGAATGAGGCCTGTCGTCGCCGGAGGCGGTTCTCTATTAAGTCAACCACCCTCCGTCTCTCATTCCTCCACATGCCACATGCGCTCCACTGCCTTGTAGAATTGGAAAAACCATTTCCAAAATTGTCTCTGCCTAAATGACGTAAAATTGGCCTAAAATTGAAAGGATAATTCTGGTTTGAAATAGTTGGGACATTGATCAATGATTTTAATCAGTAACTTATAATGTATGGGCTATTTACGTCAAATTGAGGAAGTGTATGTTACATGTTAATTAAGACTTGTTAACATGAAAATTATTAATTTCCCCAGAAATAGTGAAATGCAAAAACGCAAATTAATTTTCAGTAAAATCGGACTAGTAACCGGATGGACAATTGCAACTGATGGATATAGCAACATGTATGTTTATAATTAATTATTTCGAGCTTGGAGACTTCATAATAATATGTTCGTTAGATAGATTTAAGTGCTGAATTAATTAAATTACTATCAATGAATATGATTCATTAATAATTGTATTACCTAGTCAATTCCAAACCAGACCAACCAGCATTACACGCTAACCAATTTTAGTATATCTTGACCAATTTCGAGATAAGCGACTGATTAGGCAACCGCTCTGGCAATTGCATTTACATCTTTGCTTATCGTTATAGAAGTTTTCTTCACCTTCGGCTTGGTTAGAATTCCAGTCCAGGGCCTATTCCCACTCAGACAAAAGATAGGAAAAGGAAAAAGTAGATATTGCCGTGAATGTATCAAGGTAATATATTTGTAATAATTGTGAGGCAAAATCGTTTTCCCTTCGCTGACTAAGTGCGACTGTGCGTTATTCTCACATCTAATTGTTCAGTTTCTCCAGCGCTTTATTGAGTCAGCACTCGGCGCAATGCCTCAGTATACGATCCGTATCTATACTCCATAGGTAGATGCTAACGGGAAGTATAAACTTATACCGTAAGGGCTTGCAACTTGGCACTTAGACAATTAAGAGAGATTAGCGCTAAACGGTTACGGTTGGCTTCATTACAATTATTTAGGAAATTGCGCAAGAACTTAGTATATAAATCCCATCAAATGAATGAAAAGCCGGACAATGAATAACTTATGAATGAATCATTGAATACACTTTTATCTTGCACTTAGAATTTTGTCCATTTCTTGATTTGTGTTTCAGTAGTTATTAAAATCCACGATCGTGTAAATATCTCAACATATGAAAATCATTTTGAAGTCTTCTTTCTTTTACATGAACCTACAATTAAGCTAATCTCTCTTAAACATGTTCCAATCTAAGGTTTTATAACTATCCTTAATGTTTTTCTGATCTTTGTCAGGTTATTCTAACATATAGTAACTTATCATATCTTCACCCATTCAAACATATTCATAACTATCCTTACCTACACTAAGCCTTGCAGGTTATAACTTTAATACAGCCAGATCCAGACTCGCTGCACTGTATCTAGCCATGACAAATTATAACGGAGATGTTTTGCAAGTCCATCTACTTCCCTAGTTACAAATAGGGAGTGCGTAGTATAATATTTAAGAGATAACACGCATCGAACATGGGACCTCTGAGTTAAAAGTTAGTGCGTAGCCAAAAATACTACTTTGTTCAGATCTGATCGATTGTAAACTATCACTAATTTTCCTAAGCTCTCGTAAAATTTGTCGGAATTTTACATTTACTTAATATACCATACTCGCGAACAATGTATAGCATTACATGCTCGTTGTACAATATATTATTTCACGCAACTAATGCACAAACTATTATCGCTACCTGTCCCTATTATAAAATAACTTAGTGCAATTTATTCTACCTAATCTAATCACCCACACATTAATCCAATGGAATCAATTAAATACTCTCAACCTAATCAATTCTTATCCAAAATAACCCAGTTAAATTTATTCCCAAACAATTTGTTCCTGAATAAAAATTGTTCCTAACGGTTTTATAATAATCGAACTTATCCTATCATAAAATCTATAACCTATCCCCACAAGTTAACCAAATTCACTTACCTCGAGCAACAATTAATATGTCTACCTATGTTCAGTAATACATTCAAGTGAACGGAAGTGAACTGAACTCGCTTGCAGAGAGCAAAATAGAAGATTCTCTCCCGAATAGCGAGCGCCAAAGTGCCAAGCACATGAGAGGAGGAGGTGTCGGGGGAGTTTTTGCGATCGTCCCTTCCGCCACCACCATCGCTACTGTTGTCGCCAACCAAATAGCGCGCGACCGCCGTGGTCATTAGGGACACGACACCCGCACATCTGAAAATACAAACACCCACACTTGCCACCAAGAGAATACACACACATACCCACCATGAATACTCTACACAGGCAGCGAAAATACCACACCAAACCCGAGCATAACCCAGTCAAAATGCCATCAGAAGAGCACAGCGGCGCGCACGATTATGGCGGGCCCGCAGCCGGAAAACCCGACGGTCGAAGTCGCCTGGGAAACCCACTCGTTCACTCCCCAAAACCAGCCACCAACTAATCTATTTTATATGTCAAAGCTGGTGGTGTTATGGTGCTAAGCATTTCCCTACACACACCACTCGGAAAAATATGTTAACAACGATGAGCTAATTTGACAGTCGATTTCGTTTTTATTTTTCGTTTTTTATTTATTTTATTTCGGCAAAACGAAATGAAAATTGGGAAAAGCGAATAACGTTTGGTGGAAGTTAAGCTGCCGGATTTGGGATTTCCGGCTGGTATTTTAAATACTTGAGTTTAAAATTTTACATCGTAATTCGTGACGTTTTTTTATTTAACTTCATTTTCCCGTCAATTTCCGCCCGGTGCATTTTCAACTGTTCGGCGGCGTGGTGTGCGGTTGTCGGCGTTTTTATTTTTTAATTAAATTGCATCTGTATAGCGCTGGAGTGCTGCAATATGTATAGTAATATTGCAACACAATATAAAAATGTTCCTGCGTAGTCGGGATATTTGGGACTTGAAACTACGCTGCTCAGTTTTAAACGCAAAAAGCAACGAAAAATGCATTAAAATGCGCCATTAAACTTGGATTAATACACATGTAAAATACATTTTTGTGTATCCCATAAACTTAAGACTGAAATAAATATGGACTTTCAAATGCGTTGGATGGAGTATTCGGTAATATGACAAATAATGTGTACAATTTAAATAATTTCTAATCAAATAGATGTATGCAAAATTACTTAAGCTCTGATTTTGGCATGTTAATATGTATATTTAATGAATTTTATGTATATTTAATGAAACATACCTGTATGTCATAAGAGGGCATCTAAAGTTTCTTCTAGAAATATGAAACAATCGCTAGTCTCTGCAGTAAGGTCTCTGATACAAATATATTGAAATATTCAGATATTAAATAATTGTAATAGTTGAAAATAATAAACAATGTTTATTATTATATAGTCGGCGGTGAGGCGGAAAGGGTAATGAGGGTGAGAGTCCGGGAAATGGAGGAGCAAATTAGGCAGAGTCTCATTAGGAGAAGCGCCTTTAATCCAGGGTACCAGGCAGTACAAACTGTAGGGAGGAGACCGGAATATATTGGCTGCATAGGAAAGGGAGCGACGGAAAAAGTGACCCTGGCACGTGCAAGGTGTTGTATGGAAGAGAGAGGATGGAAAGTTTGGATGGGAGACGAGTTCAGAAAGTGTGTGCTATGTGAGGAGGGATGAGATACGTGGGAGCATTTAGCAGGGAAATGCATGATAATGAATCAGGAATGGGCGAAAGGTATGCGAGAGGGAGGGAATGTGATCGTGGGATGGTTAGGAGAAAAGGGAGAGCGGGTCGCCAGAGTGTCCGCGATAGTAAAGGAGAAGAGAAGAAGGGAGGCTCGACTGGGGATGCTTACGGGGCGGGAGAGTATACAGGAATGAAGAGGGAAGGTGTATTTATTGTATTTATTGTGCTATATTTAATATTTTGTTAAGTTTGTAAATGGATGTAGAGAGATGAACGATAGGTAAGATAGGAAGATATGCCAATAAAGGTTGATTTATATATATTATATAGTTATTCACAAAATACCCAAACACTAAGTTGGTGTATTTTGTGAATAATTTTACATCATGTTTTATCAAGAAGTGACAGTAAACTCCATAAATTATATAGTGTTAATACAAATTAAAATTTTAAATAATTCGAATCAAGATTCGTATATATTAAGACAATTATCATTTATTTTTGAAGTAAAACTTCTATACGCCTGTTTGCCTTGGAGAATGAGCTGGTGAATGCTAGTTGAATATGTTGTTTTTGGCGTCGTAATCTCATAATCAGAAAGTAACACTCCGATTTAAAATTGTCTTTTTGCGATAGTTTTGTATCAATTTGGGAGATAGGCTATTTTTAATTTTTAATTTAATGATTTGTGACTGTTATATATTTAAAATTTGTCTTGTTCTGAGCTCTCACTGCGATGCATCGTAAGTTTCTGTCGAATATATTGCGTTGAACACAAGGGTAGATTTTCATATATCGAATGATTAGTGCATTGGTGGATATGAAGAGTCTAAAGTACCTATTTTGTTGCGTATCGATATTTGCAGTTAATAAATCGACTCGGAGAAGTAAAATGCCACAGAAAAGGTGACACCTCAATAATTCTATTAGCTATAACACACGCAGAAAATGACGACGTTTTCTTTGCCCAAGCGCTTATTAATCACACGAAAAAGTTAATATTATGATAAACATCGGTGACTCTTAGGTAAGCCAGTGTAAAGCATATGTATATATTGTTAATGTTGATGAAGTTGATAATAGAAATCCAACCGCAGAGCAGGAACTAAGTTATACTAAAAATAATATATGTAATTCATAACATATATTCTTTATATAGTTTACGGAGCTTACTGTCACTTCTTGATAAAACATGGTGTAAAATTATTCACAAAATACATGAACTCAGGACTGTGTTTCACTGTTTTATTTTGACGCTTGTTATCGTACAATGTACATTTCGCGTCACGCCAGCATCAGGCTTCTGTACCTTGAAGTTACAATGCTATTTAGACATAAACTAAGTGCGCGGGTGAGTGGGGTGTTTACAAGTAATTTGAGTTGGTCATTTAGTAACTGACCTGGGTTTTTTCGATTGCTTCTTTTATGTAGATCGCCTCTAGAACGTTCAATTTATGACCCTTTTTATCTAGGTGTAATATTTTGAGATTGTGAATGAACCAGTGGTGATCTGCTGATATTAAATGATCGGTCAACGCTGAAATATGGGGATTATTAATTTATTCGGAGGTGTTCTTTGAAACGTGTTAGAAAGTTGCGTCTCGTTTGTTCAACGTATAATTTATTGCAGTATTTTATTGTGTTTAGTTCGATTGTGAAGCGGTCTAGCCAATAAGTCCGAAATTAGCATAAGTCGTAAATCCCAAAAAAACAAAAATTTCGGAGTTTGAAGTATGCAATAAAGAGTACTGAATGTTTCCAGAAATTGACCGCGGTACTAAATGAATTCTGAGTTCGGGTATTTTATGAATAATATATTCTTTAGTTATGTGGTCAAAAGCACACTCGTTCTTTTTTGCAAAACATCAATTTATCAAGAAACCAACCGCTCAATGCTAACCATTTTCTATTGCCTAAACTTTCAATTTTCGCTTTTTATTGCGCATAAACATTTCCATTTCTTATTCACTAAAATTATCTAATATGACATGAATCATGAAGTGTATACGAAAATATAGCAGACCTCTGTTTACCTCTGTTTAAAAATATGCTTTTTTAAAATATGCTTGTATATTCTAATTAATTCATTGTTTACGGTGACGTAATTGTTATGAACCGTTCTACTGACTCTAGGAATATGGGCTGGGAATATTAATAACCAACAACGTTATTTTCCTATTTCCACTTCTTCAATGAAATTTATATGGAAAAAATCAAATTATGTATAGCCCCAAACTATTTATATTAGCTACCATATTATTATTTAATTTTTGAAATATTTTTTATAGTATTTGAAATGCATGTAATTTTGATAATCATTGTTTACCATGTTGAGTCCATGGAAGCACTAAAATTAATGTTGCCAATAAAACATTATAAATTGTACTTTGATATCTAATCTGGTATCACTCGAAGCAGCATTTAAATCCATATTCAATAAATACGCATATACTAATTATTTTTAAATCACAATTGAAAGAAACCACACTTCTGGAAATTTACATACTTAAAAATCATTACTTTGGAAAAAAATCATACAAGAGCAGAGCAATTTATAATTGAGACAAAATAATGCACAAGTATATTCCGAAATTAAAATTCATTGTGGCAATTTTCTGCTAGGAATCACCACAATTCTGCTCCTGCTACTGTTTTTCATCCAACCAACTTTTAATTTTTACTTATTTATATATTGTTTCTTATGAAAGATATAATCATGTATATTTCATTATAGTTTGTTTTCAAAACACTACAAACAATAAATTAACTTTTCTCATTAAACTTCGTGCTCAAAACATATTTTTGCAATTTCTTCGGTGGCGCGTCTTCGCTTTTATTGCAACTGTCCACGCGCAGACGATTCGCTGACTGTTTTTCCAACATCTATTACGGTTTTTATTTTGTCTGCATGCGCACCCGACGAGACGTTCGGCGCCCGCTACCGCTGTCGTCGTCGTCGACTTTCGTTTATTATTTTAGTTCATAACGGCGGCTCCAAAGTCTGAGCGACGTCGCCGCCACCAGCGTCTTAATTACGACACGCTTTATTACATTCGCCTCGCATCAGTCACCTGCAGATGTTTGGATGATAAAGCAATCCTCAAATAAGCATTAAAAAATCACTCACTAGCTTGGCAACGTTTCTAATGAATGAAATTCATTAGAAAATCGTATTAGATGTTTTGAACGTATATTAATATTATGAAAATTGTGATAGAAAGAAAAAGTGAGCTAAATATATAATAAATAAATTGAATGTTTCTTACTTCTTCCTATTGTAATTATATAGAGTTAATTCGCTTAATATAGTAGAAATCGACAAATATATTTTACAAAATAGACCTGATCATGAAAAGTTTTAACATTTTGCACATGGGAGAATTTTCAAATTAATCGCTGCCGGTGCACTGGTAATCGGTGCAAAAATTTACACATATTTAGGAACCATTTCAAACATATTTCGTGAGAATTAGAAGTTCAATGCAAATTCATTAAAAGTGTATTGTACAACGAGTGTGGAAAAATACAGGAACGTTGTTGCTTGCAGCGCACTCAGCTATGTGGCACTATGAGCACATTTCCTCACTGGCTTGCCCAAAAGTACGAGTTTTACCAATACGGTTCGTACCTGGACCAGAACTCATGTGCCCGAAACTCATGAGCTCATCCAGAAGAATGCCCCAAAAGATAATGAAAATATCATCCACTGTTGTAAAAATTCATCCTCAAGTGAATGGTGAATAAAACACTTTGATAGCAAAAAGATGCAAGTCAAATATGCGAATTTTAATACGCGGAATTTTTCAAACTTATTCATATTGCAGTTATCTCGAGTTAATTAGCTTAAAATAGCAGAAATACTTGCGGAATACTCCAGTGGTTACTTCCCGTGGCTTTTATTCCAGGAAAAAAATTAATAACAACGATTCGCACCGCTTTTTGGCATGTGGGCGTGCCGTGACCGAGCGTGACATTTCGAGTTTGCCACTTTTACAAATTTAATTAACAGAGTTATTCAGCGGCGTAATGAACGTAATTCCTTCGCCGCTGTATATAATTAGTATCCAGTTGTGCGGAGTTTGAGTCTGCAAATCCAGCTTGGTTTTTTTTTCGGTGTTCTCATTTTTTTGAGGTTGTAAGCCGTTTGCGAAAGTCTCATCATTAATTTAAACGCAAAGTACTGGGAATATAAAATACGAGCCGAACAGTTGCCACGAAAAGGAAAAATATACGAAAATACAAATGAGGACAGGTCGCTTGACAGAGAGCTTGAGAGAAATGAAGAAAATGTAAACTTTTTCGTGCATCTATTTACACATTGAGGTTTTGCTGAAAAATTCTGTATTCAGTGGTAAGCTTTGCATCGCTAAGAAAAACGAAATGCTTCAGGGAAAACCAACAAAGTCGTGTCTGAAATCCTTAGCGTTGGAATTTTGTCTTTCGGATATAACCTATTTCAACCTTCAAAGACAAGAATTTATTTTCTGTTTTTAAAATTTTAAGATACCTGACCTACCTGAAGTTATTGTCAACGTAACCGAATATAACCCAAGGCGATTTATCCTAATAATAAATATATTTGTATCTTTCCGACGTGAAAACACACTTTGTTTGTTTACAAATTAATAAAACAAATAAATTATCTAATTGTGCAAATGAAAAATTCGAATTAGCAAATTGTTTGGGGGATTATGTAAAGATTTCTGGGATGCCTAATTTTGGTAATGACTCTAAGGGAAGTTGTCTTAGCAGTATTTATTTTCTTCAGGGTGTTTTTAGTAGTCATGCATACTATTAGCTAGGAGGATGCATGTTGTAGTTTTTGTCGAAACCCCTCTATTTGCAAATGTTAAGCTTCAGAAATGTTTTGCTAAGACTTTAGCTTGTGTCTTAATGTGTGATGTATGTCCTGTGGATGAAAACTTGGAGTCGAACACTATTCCTAAATATTTGATATAAGGAGACCCACGAGCTAAAGAGCCGTTTATTGTTATAATAGGTGAGTTATCTTTTATTTGATGGTACGGAAGTAATAGTTGACATTTTTTACTCCTCTTAATGGATAGATGCCATTTTTGAAGCCGTTTGTTTACCTCATTGCTTTACCTCATTATGATTGCAGCTGTTCGCAGCTTTTATTCAAGGAATTGCCGTGTGATACAATGGCTGTATATTTATTATAATTTGCAGTAACTTTTGTAGTAGACCCTTTTGGAAGGGTCATAGAAATGAAGGTTAAACTTGAGTTATCACGGATTATTTTTATCTAAATTGTTCCAAGTGCGCGATTTTATTGCTTATTTTGATTTTGGATTTGCAAACCACGGAACTTGAGATACACGTTGACACCCAGAGTTATCGCTTACTTGGAGGAATCCGTTCAGAATATTATACATTTTTAAAACGATTGCACGCATATTTCGTTGCCGTTTCATTAAAAATTATTTCAAGGTAATAATTTTTCAGGGTGCATATGATAATATCAATTAATATAAACAATATAATTGTCGAGCATATGTGAATCATATTCACAATGTCGCGATGTTACCTCGTCCACTGCCAAGACGCGACTACTGAGCGGCAGCGCTTCGCTCATTCATTTTCTGCTGACTTAAGCATTTTTGCGTTCAGCTATAGAGTGCGAGCGCGCCTTGCGCATCAATTGTTTCTATGCATTTTTATACGTTACTCTTGTATGGCAAGGGACTACAATGTTGCAATATGACAAAGAAGGAAGATTGGGCTCTGGCTAAGCATCGTTATCTATTAGAATTGTGCAAACCTAAGTAAAAAAGGCACTATAAAAAGGCGTTCAGCCAACTGAAAAAGTTAGTTCGTACCAAGCCGGCGCCAGTCTTTTTATCTTGTCCACCTTTTGGTGAGTCTTTAAATAAATACATATATTTTGCACATAGAAATATTTTCTATTTCTCTACCTTGCCTTTCTGCCCGGTTGTCACGCAAACTAAGCTTGCTAGTTTTTACCAGCGAATAGGGAATGTGCAGTCAAGTGTCTAAAGTCCGGTGTGTTTATATTTTCAATACTCCTCGAGCGTGTATACAGATTTGTCAATTGGATCTTCTATCGTAATCGCCAATCACAGACATGCACCGGTGTAAATTCAACTCCATGAATTACATACATACCCAATAATTAAAATGACTGTGAGTGAAAACAACACAACACTTTATCTAATAGTAAATTATTCCACCAAAATACATATTCACCCTGTATAAGCTTCGTGATTTCCAGTCTGATATGCCTTCTTCGTAACAGAAATATTCCATCTAATACACTACCATTTCTACTTCTTTTTTAAGCTTTGCTGCTACTCCTTTCCTGAAAACTGCCGGAAAGGACAATATCCCTGCTTTCCTCGTATCACTCTACCACTCTATTCGTGAGCCGGAAGTCAGAAAGTTTGACGGCCTTTTCCACGGAAACTAAAAATTAACTGGACCTCCTGCTGGCGTCGTTAGCACAGCCATATTGGCGTCCACATGACGGCGAACGGTTCGTTCGTGGAGTGGATGAGGGTATCCTATCCTGTCCGACGTGCCAGGTGATTGGTATGTGTGATTCGTGCCTACGTGTCGGGGCGCAAAGTGCGCGAAAGTTGTCAAATTAAATTCCCCAGCGCGCGAAAACTTTTGGCGCACTCGGAAGTTGCGCATTGCGAGTGCTTTTCGCGCTTCGATCGGCGACAAGTACGCGTACGTGAGGGACAATTCCGGACGCCTTTCATTCGGCGTGGATGGCGAAACCTTCGTCGCTATCAAATGTGTCCCCCTCGTTTAGTTTTCCGCCGAAGTCTGTTGAGCCGGGTGAGGGTGGTGACAAATTACGATCCGGAAATAAATGAGCTAGGGATAATTTATTTCGATCGTTGTTGCTACCTTTATCGGCTGAAATCATCATTAATTTAAGTGTGCCTAACTTAAACAATAGGAAAATTTCTGTTGGGAAATATATCACCTGTTTGAGTTTTGATATTGAGTGTAAAATAGGAAAAATGATATAACTGATGAACTGAGTAAATAATTCCTTAAAAATCCTTAAAGTTTAAAAATAGTATCGATTGCTGCTTTTCTTCAATAAATATAATTTATCGTTTGTTAATGTTATTTTATGTTATGTTATATTTGGATACTACCCAGATCCTTCTTGAAGAATCTTGAAATAGTGTGCTACCTACTACGTATGATTGGCATATTTTTATCTATTTATGTTTTCCTGTCAAAATAGCCAAAACTGAAACGTTTTTACTCGATATTTTCACTATTTACTATTTTTGGTACCTACAGTACTTTCGAGATCTTCGATATTTAATAGTAAATAGTAAATTAATATAATGTCCAACGAGCATGGAATGCTTGTCACTATTTACGAGGAGGCAAATCGCCGCAAAAGCTTAAGGCTTGCAATTATGTGTGTACTATGAACACATTACTTAACTGCCTTGCCCAGAACTATGCCATCTACCAGTCCTGTTATGAACTCTCTATTCATTTTTACTTTGACATGACGTTCTGCAAACAGATGATTAAACTGTATCATAGAGATAGATATATTTTAACGGCTATCGACCATTACAGTCTTTCTGCCATGAAACAAATGTACATCATAATACATAGTATTTATAATTGGTATTTATGTATGTTCGTAGTAGTGTATTTTCAGGAGTTTTGAATTTGATAGGTGAATTTTCAGTGAGAGGAATACAAAGCGGTTCAATGATAGCCAAATTAGGTTATTTTTGAATTTTTGTTGGAGTTCGATATGCCGCATGTTGATGGGGAGTATTTGGGTTTTGGTATATAACAGGGTTATGAAGAGGGTTATTAGGATGTCGGAATTTGGTTATGGTTCACAGTGCTGTTGTTTTTGCTACTTTGATTATGCGTTTTGTTTGTTGGTAGTATTATCTTGACCTGAGTTTTCATGTGAGTGGCCTGTTTTGTAAATGTGATTTTGTTGTACTGTATCATATTTTTATAGAATTCTCTTATTAAACAGTCTATGAAATGATACGAAATAAAATAAAATAAAACACGTCAAAATATATAAGTAATATTGCATGTAAATGTAATATAAAATGACTTATTGCACAATGTACATGTATTATTAGACACAAAATGTCTTGGCATTTTATGCAACATTGCGTAATATAAATCATGGCTGTATGACAAATGTACACAGTGGTATTGTCCGCATCTTGATGTAGTCTTTGTGCAGTAAATGTGAATGCAAACCGCTGAAATCCATTCGCAATCCCCGGCTTTAATATACTTCCCTGCTTTTGCATTATACAATCTTTGGAAACCAACCCACGACTAAAAATAGGACACAATATGAATTCCCTACGTACAGTTATGTGCTCTTTGATTTTTTTTAGTTTAATATAAAATTATTCATATTTACAAAACAAAATTGTATATAAAGACAAAAGAAACTTAAAAAAGAAAAATATTATACACTTTTACATATTTTGGTATATCTATTTTGTTTCTCAATACGAAGTTTATGGAACTATTTATTAAGTTATTATTAAAATAAATGAAATGTAATTGTATTCTGGAAGAATTTGTCCAAAGTGGTTAGTCTTTTGTTTTTGCAATACACAATAAATTGACAGGATTAACATTCAACACTCTTTGTTGACGTGAAGAACCATTTGAAAACTCAAATTTGGGCAAGGTG